>BHFT01017899.1:0-60797 GCA_004320025.1 Laticauda laticaudata | reverse complement strand
GAGAAGAAGAGGGGAAGAAAGCAAGAAAAGAGTTGAAAGACAGAAAGAAGAAATGGAGATACAGGGAAAAGATATAAGGGATTGTTTAACATAAGCTTGTTTAGAGATATGGGTTGAAATTATATTGTAAAAGGATTCTGTAATGGTACATAAGATAGCATTGTTATATTACAATAGAAATAAATTTTAGAAATATGATGATGGATAAAATATTTATTGCAATTGTAGTGGGATGTTTGCTTAATAAATAAATGAATTAAAATGATGAGAGAATTAAAAGGGAACATTTTTAATTATTAGTAATGATTTATAAAAATATAAGTAAGTAATAAATATGGGGAAAAAAAGAATTAATCATGGAAATTTATAAGTGTTCCCAAAAGAATATGAATTCTTTTATTTAATTGAAAGAAATGTTGAAATGTTAAGATTTTAATGCATTATTAATGATAGAATTGAACTGGAATGGAATGTGTGTTTATTTACGTATGTATATATTTTTTTCTTTTTATGAATATAATTCTATTTTAAGAATGTACCAAGCAGAATCTGATTGGAAGTTATGTATTATATTGGAAATGCTATAATCTTAAAGCTATTACACTGAGCTTAAATAAAAGTTTGATGGACAAAATAAAGGATACAAAGGTGACAATACTTAATTGGTAATTAAGGGAAAAATTTGTTCAATAAGAAAAGATAATATCAAAATTGTAACAGGACAGACAAAAAGTATAAATATAATGATTTTGAATTGAGATGAGATAATCAAAACAAAATTGAGAAATAAAAGAGGGAAGGCAAAAACTATGTAAAAATATAAATGGTAATAAGATAGGAATAGAATAAAAAAATGAGCATGAAATTGGGTTTTGTGTCTGTATGAAGAAGTGATAAACTGGGACCATGCTATTTTCAAAAATATGTTTTATTTGTATTTTGTTTTTTGTGAAAACCCAAATAATTTTTTTTTAAGTGAGCTAAATGTGCTTAATGCTTTTCCCAGACACTATATTATAAGCAATTTGGTTTGGGCATTCTCTGTCAAAATTTTCCTTGCTCATTTAACAGAATAACAGAGTTGGAAGGGACCCTGGGGGTCTTCTAGTCCAACCGCCTGCTTAGGCAGGAAAACTATATCATGTCCGACAAATGGTTGTTCAATCTCTTTTTAAAAACTTCAAGTGATTGAGCACTTATATATCTTGTAATTCCTCCACCTAACTTCCATACTGCCGTGGTGATGCCAAATCTTATATCTGCATAGTGTTGCAGGATCTCGGATTGGATGTGATCACTTATTTGCCTAATCAGAAAGGAGATGGGAGAAACATGGAAAACTTGAGGAAAGAAGCAATATAGAAGACGGAGTCAAGCTATTCTCCAAAGCACCAGAAGGTAGGACAAAAGCAAAGGATGGAAAGTAATCAAGGAGAGAAGCAATCTAGAACTGAGAAGGAACTTCCTGACAGTAAGAAAAATTAATCAATGTAATGGCTTGCTTCCAGGAACTGTGGATGCTCTTAAAACACTGGAAGCTTTTAAAAAAAGAGATTGGACAACCATTTGTCTGAAATGGTAAAGGATGGTAACGGAGCAGGTGGTAGGACTAGAAGATCTCCAAAGTCCCTTCTAATTCTGTTATTCGATTATCTAGTTACTGCATGGACAGATGCCTGCCTTATTCTGTGCAGGTCATCTGAATCTAAGCTGAAAACGGTGTAGAATCCTAATAGAGATAATGACCTATTTCAGTGCCATTCTTTGACTGTTTTTTCTTCTCTGCAGTTGGTCATGAGATTAATCCTGGCTTTTTTTTTTTTTTTTTTCTTCTGAAGCACATTCCAGGGTCCCTGGAGGCAACTTGGCTGGCTGTGAGTGCCATCTCTTTAGAAACACCTGCTGTTAGCTTGTGACCTCTCTGCTAGCAGTCAGAAATAGTCCTTTGTGAAGCATTGAGATTAAATTCGACTGGCAGAGAAGTATGGGAGCTGTAACCCAGTGCAATTTCAATACACTGCACTGAGGCAGAATTTATTGTTAGTTCAGTAACCACACCATTTCTCCCAGCTAATTTGGATTATAGGCACCAAATATTTATTTATTTGTTTGTTTGTTTATTTGTCAAACATGTACAAGATAACACGTATAAGTATGAACATAAACAAGAACAAAGGGAGTAAATACAGATAAATGGGGACAGTGAGACATGGACGTTCGGCACACTGGTGCGCTTATGCACGTCTCCTTTAAGGACCTCTTAGGAATGGGGTTGAGATCCATGGTAGACATTTTGAGGTTGAAGCTATGAGGGGTTGAGGCTGTAACAACGGAGTCAGGTGGGGCGTTCCAGGCGTTGACCACTCTGTTGCTGAAGTCGTATTTTCTGCAATCAAGTTTGTAGCGGTTTACCTTGAGTTTATATCAGTTGTTTGCCCGTGTATTATTGTGATTGATGTTGAAGAAGTCATTGACAAGCAAGGTGTTATAGCAAACAATTTTGTGAACTATGTTTAGATCGCAGTTTCAGATTGTCCAGGCCCAAAATTTCGGGCATGGAGGCATTATATTCTGGCCTCCCTTGGGTGCTGCTGTTGTGTGCTAAAATCCCATCTTGTGATCGGTTTGTGTGGCCTTATAAGTGCTTTCTGTAAAATGATGAATAAGCGGTTGCTTTTTATTTTGTTGATTATGCTTGGAACAGTTGCCAAAGTTTTGGATGGCTTGTAATACCAAAGCTACGTCTGTCACGAGTTCTGCTCAAAAAGAAAAGCGGGATGATGAAGAGAAGACAATGTAGTTTAAGAGTTGGCTTGGATGGAATGATGACAAGTGTCCTCTTCCATATGGTGAGGAGTAGTATTAAGAACAAAAAGGACAATGTAAAAAAAAGCCAACACAGTTCTAGCCTGCATAAACAAGAGGGATAGAATCAAAATAATGAGAAGTGTTCATACCACTTTATAATACCTTGGTAAGGCCACACTTGGAATACTGTATCCAGTTTTGGTTGCCATGATGTAAAAAGGATGTTGAGACTCTAGAAAGAGTGCAGAGAAGAGCAATGAAGGTGATTAAGGGACTGGAGGCTAAAAGAGCGAGTTGCAAGAACTGAGTATGTCTAGTGTGATGAAAAGAAGGACTAGGGTGACATGACAGCAGTCTTCAGTCTCAAGGGCTGCCACAAAGAAGTCTCAGGGGATGCCACAAAGAAGAGGGAATGAAGCTATTCTCCAAAACATCAGAAGGCAGGACAAGAAGCAATGGGTGGAAACTTATCCAGGAGAGAAGAAACTGAGAACAAAAGAGTAGTTTTCTGACAGCTAGAACAATTAATCAGTGCAACAACTTTTCTCCAGAAGTTGTGAATGGTCCAACAATGGAAATTTTTAAGAAGAGATTGGATAACCATTTGTTTGAAATGATATAGGTTTCCTACCTAAGCAAGGGGTTGGTCTAGAAGACCTCCAAGGTCCCTTCCAACTATTCTATTCTATTCTATTCTATTCTATTCTATTCTATTCTATTCTATTCTATTCTATTCTATTCTATTCTATTCTATCCTATTCTATTCTATTCTATGGAATACAGGACCAGCATACCTATCTCTCCCTTAAGAGTCACTGGATTGCAGTAAAGTCTGTGCAGGTAAACTTTAGAGTATATGTCTATATAGGCACATATCCTATATTAAGTTCTCAGTTTTTATCTAGGAAATCAATGCTAATTTGTCATCTCTCGGTACTTATGCATCCATCCCGCCACCATCATAATTAATGAAGCTTCTTGGATGAGAAATGAAATGTTTTCTTTTTCAGTCCAGTTTCCTTTTGGAAAAGCATCTTAATAGTAGAAAAGCAGCTATAACCTGAATGACTGAAAATCTCTGTGGACCAGAGGTGGAGAAGATGACCCCTTTATGACTTATGGACTTCAACTCCCAGAATTCTTGAACCAGCACATTTGTGTGATTGTATACATGAATATACTATAGTTGCATATCACTATACATTATAACTCCATTCATCAATGGTAGAGTAGCAGTTGTGAGCATATAAATTACAACTCTGATTCACACCTAGCTCTTCTTAAGCCATTTAAATACATAGGATTCATCCTTATCATTGCTAACTCTAGTCCCATTGCCATCAATTTATCCACTCCATGGAGAACTGAATTTGCAGCTAAGCTTAAAATGTGATTGGTTCAAAATCTTTTAACTGTCTCTGTGACCTGGTTTCCAGGTGGATGAATGGGAAAAGCTGGATGTTCTAGTTGGCTTACTTTCTCTTTCATCAAAACTCATTTTCTCCTCTGTCAGGGGACAATTCAGAGCCAAGATGGTTCAGTTGAACTATTTTACACCCTGAATAGGTTAGAACAGTAAAGAGAATGTATATTTGATTATTCATGTATTAACTGCAGCTAGAATGGTAATTTGTTCAAAATTGGAAAAGTGAAGAGATTTCTACTGATGAAAATATGCTCAGAAAAATATTAGAATGTGCAGAAATGAATAGATTAACACTTGTAATTGAAGAGAAGGAGCAAACTGAATATTACCAGATATGAGAACTATTTTATTGATGGCTAGAGAAAAAAATATGAAAGCTAAAGATAGTTAATAGACTAGTGAAATATAGAAAATATGTTAACAGAATTAAACATATTAAGAAGAAGAGTGTTATAGTGATAGAAATATTATGTATATCAATAAGATAAGAACAGAGAATTAATATCAAAGCAATGGATATGGTTGTAAAATTTAACTGTTATTGCATAAGATATTTGTACCCAGATGACACACCATCAGGGGTGGGATTCTACAGGTTTGCACCTATTTGCTAAACCAGTTGTTAACATTCTAAGCAGTTCAGAGAACTGGTTGTTAGAAGAAATTACTGGCCTAATCCTGTAAGGAAGGCAGGAAGGAAACATTCTGGTGTTGCTTACAGAAACTGCCTCTCCATTAACCCTTATTACATTCTTGGCAGGACGAGACTTCCTGTCTCAGGAACGTCTCTGGAGTTTTTTTTCCCCTTCCTTTGCTGGTACTTTGCTTGTGTGGAGTGACCATTCAAAGTTACAATGGCACTGAAAAAAGTGACTTATGACCATTTTTCACACTTATGATGGTTTTAGCATCCCCAAAGTCATGAGAGACCAGGCGAGGAGATGCATGCCTCGATTTGAATGATATTGAGTTGGCCATGCCCAACCAATAACATGACCACCAAGCCATGCCCACCACCTAAGGCATTCCCCCAGAACCGGTTGTTAAAAAATTTGAATCCCACCTCTGGATGTCACTTACACGTATAGCAAGATTAGAGGTTATATTGCAACATTTTTTTGATAAAATCCTCCAGTTCTGCAGACTTTTGCATAAAGCCACAAAAGAAGCTTATGTCTTAGGCCCACTACTCTTCAATATCTTCTTAAATGACTAAGATGAGGGAATAGAAGGGGAACTTACCAAATTTACAGATGGTACTAAACTGGCAGGCATAGCTAACACCTAGAAGATAGGTTCAAGATACAGGTGGATCTTGACAGACTTGAACACTGGGCCATATCTAACAAAATAAAACCCACCCCTGTCCTAGAATATTTTAAGATATATTAAAAAAGCAGAATATTCCCCCTAAAAGAGAAGTAGAAACTCAAGAAAGGCAGAAACTCAGCACTATCCTGACATCTTTGCTAATGGGCCACTAAGGTCTGTCTATTCTACATAACAAAGATCTACCTCCTTCAGACAGAGTCCTTCAATTTCCCTTCATTGCATCACCCACCAAGTTTCAATTAAACTTAGCACACAGACAACCTACAAAGCTAGCTGACAACAACTAATCAGAATACACTTCCTGTGCCCCAGGAAGTTCAAAGCCAGAGAGGGTATAAAACCCAGGGACTCTCAGCATCTCTTTCCTTTTTCTTCGCCCAAGGGCTCCAAGGCATATGATCCTGTCCACCATTAAAATATCTTTCCAAACAGCTTCCATGTTTCCAGTGTCTTTCTTCCCACTTGGAACTGAACCCAGAAGAATATTTCTTCCAACAATGAAATTCAATATAGAGAAAAGTCTTAGGCAAGAAAAAACTAAAAGTATACATATAGACTGGGTGAAACTACGCTTAATATCAGTAACATGAGAGGGATCTTGGAGTCTTAGTGGACAACCAGTCAAATATGAGCCAGCAGTGTGTGGTAGCTGGCATTCAAAACCATGGATTAATAAGTTCTGGAAGGGTCTTTCAAGAACATCTGGTTCTAGCAGGACTCCACTGCTATTGCATCCTTGATAGATGGATATTCAGTTTCTATTTATGGATCTCTTCAAAGAAAAAAATCCTCCACTACCCAAGAAAAGTGGAAAACGACAACCACTGTATATAATTTTTTTGCAAGCATTCTGTTAGCATTATGGAGGGTCTGATTAGCCTTTTTCACCTAAACTGCGAAAGATATCTAAGCACCTGATTTTCCTTAACTTCTAATCTGTAAACTGGCTCTTGCAATCATACATTTTGCAATTTTGCAAGTATTTCCGGCCCTGAAGGCACTAGTGAATCCTAACCCAAGGTAAAGTTACTAGGTCTATAGCCTCGGCATTAAAACAAGAAATGATTCTGTGTAATTATTGAAGGTTGTCAGGTTGCATCCATGTCAGACAAATTTGCCATCTGCAAAATAATCCCCTTGGACTTCCCTGAAGTACGTAGAGATAGAGAGTGAGCATGTCTAATGCACTTAGTTTGCATCACCTTTGTTGCTCTTTTCCTGTCATTGCCATGATGGATGGATTTGTTAAAGTACAAATGAAAGGGGAGTCTTTTGATAAGGTTAGATTTAAAAATGTGTAACTATATATTTATGGCTAGGGGATGTTTTGTCCTTCTCCTGCATGATAGGCCTGAAAGACCAGTCTATCTTTTGTAAAAGAAATGGAGAAATCTAGAATCATTGGAGGGGGAAAGGACCAGATAAGATCATACAACCACAGGTAGTCCTTGAATCAAAATCTATGGGTCCTATCTGACAAAATGAAATTCAACATAGAGAAAAGTAAAGCTTAGGCAAGAAAAACCAAAAGTACACATATAGACTGGGTGAAACCAGACTAAATAGCAGTAATTGTGAGAGGGATCTTGGAGTCTTAGTGGACAACCAGCTAAATATGAGCCAGCAGCATACAGCAGCAGCCAAAAAAGCTAATGCAATCCTAAATTGTATTAACAGAAGGATACAATCAAGATCAAATGAGATACCAATATCAGTCTATAAAGCCTTAGTAAGACCACACCTAGAGTGGTGCAAAACTGCATCCAGTTTTGGTCACCACACTATAAGAAAGATGTTGAGACTCTAGAAAGAGTACAGAGGAGCAACCAAAATAATGAGGGGACTGGAGAGTAAAACATATGAAGAACGGTTGCAGGAACTGGAGATGGCTAGTCTCATGAAGAGAAGGACCAGGGAGACATGACAGCAGTGTTCCAATATTTGAGGGGCTGCCATAGAGAGGAAGGGGTCAAGCTGTTTTCCAAGGCACCTGAAGGCCAGACAAGGAATAATGGATAGAAACTGATCAAGGAGACATTCATCCTAGAAATAAGGATAAATTTTCTGACAGTGAGAGCAATCAAGCAATGGAACAACTTGTCTTCAGAAGTTGTGGGAGCTTCATCACTGGAGGCTTTCAAGAAGAGACTGGACTGCCATTTGTCAGAAATGGTGTAGGGCCTCCTGTTTGGGCAGGGTTTGGACTAGATGACCTACAAGGTCCCTTCCAACTCTGTTAATCTGTAAATAATTCATTTAGTGACCATTCAAAGCACTGAAAAAGAATGATATAAAATAGATCCTCATCTGTTACAACAGATCTCAAGGTTCCTTGATCAAAATTAGGGTGCATAATGATTGCAGCATCTGGTGTATGTGTGTGTGTGTGTGTGTGTATGTCATTTGATCCCCATTTGCTACCTCCTCAGCTACCTTCTCAGCTGGCTTCCGATGAGCAAAGTTAAGGGGAAATACAGATTTGCTTAATAACCATATGATTCAAAGGTATTAAAATTGCAACTCACTTAACGACAGAATGCATAACAATGAAAATTCTGGTTCCAACTGTTGTGGTACATTGAGGACTATCTTTCAGTAGATAGGGAGTCTGTTGGCATCATTAAGACTAAACATAATGGAGTCTTAATGGGCCAACTTTATGAGAACATAAGCTTTCACCAAACCTATGTTGACCTGTCTTGAAAGTGCCAGCAGACTCCACGTCTATTTTAAAGGCATCTGGATCTTAAAAGCAGTCAAATTTAGTTGTCCACTAGAACCTGAAGAGATTTAATTTCTTTATTAAGAAACTTCTTCATTTTAAGAAGACTAGGAGGTGACATGATAGTAGTGTTCCAATATTTGAGGGGCTGCCACAAAGAAGAGGGGAGTGGGTCAACCTATTTTCCAAAGCACTAGAAGAAAGACAAGAAACAATGGATCAATCATTACCAAGGAGAGATGCAACCTATAACTATGGAGAAACTTCCGAACAGTGAGAATAATGAAGAAGTGGAATGACTTGCCTTCAGAAGTTGTGAATGCTCCAACACTGTAGGCTTTTAAGAAGAAACTGGACAATCTCTTGACTGAAATGGTATAGGGTCGCCTGTTTGAGTAAGGGGTTGAACTAGAATATCCCTAATGTCCCTTCCAAGTCTTCTGTATTCTGTAATTATTAATCTATCTAGCCTATTTTGATCAGCACTTTCAACAATCTGCATCTAATTTGCCAAGCCTAATCCAGTACAGCCATTGCTGAAAATTCCTAGAATTCAAATTCACATATCTATAGAATGTTTTAGCTATGCTACTTGGACCATGTTTGGGATTAAAAGTAGGACCTTCTCCATACTGATGAACTCCCTTTTTCCTGAGACATAACAATAAAACAGATTTAAAAAACAACAACAACATTGTATACAGTTGTGAAGGACATTTTTTTGAAAAAACAACAACAACCCAACAACATAATGTTTAAAACTGGGGGAATATTTAGTTGAGTGATTGTTTGTAGCATATGGGGACAAGAGTAAGAAATGCAGTTCTGTTCTTTGGATCATTTTTTAAAAAGATTAAATGTGAATCGGAATAGATGAGTTTGGGTGGAAGGGTGAAATGCTTAAAAACATTTTGTACATGGAAAAGTACACTTTGATACTTGGCAGTACTGTAGCAACATGTATATGAAACCCATTAGCTTCCTTGTATCACAATATCATATTTAATAAAATATGATTAAAATTCTGACATTCTCTTCAAATACATTCATTCCACTCAGCATAGTTACTAGCATATCTGGTATAAAGATTCTGATTGTCTACAATCATTTAAAAAAATTAAATGACATAACAGGAAGAAAAGAGAGAGAGTGTCTTTTTTAAGAAGTATAAGATGCTCTCTTCAAGATTTGATTAAATCAGAGGAAAGCAACTATAGCAACTTTATGATCTGCGGACTTCAATTCCCAGAATTCCTGAGTCAGCTTTCTCAGGAATTCTGGGAGTTGAAATCCATAGGTCATAAAGTTGCCCACTTCTGGATTGGACCTATCTATTTGAATTGAATTGTTAAATTACCAGTTAAGCTGGAGGCATGGTAGCTCAGTGGTTTAATGATGCTGGAGATCATCTCTATGCCAATGGTTCGAGTCCTAGCACTGTATGGCAGGGTGAGCTCCTGTCACTTGCCTCAGCTTCTCTCCACCTAACAGTTCAAAAGTATGTAGGTATGTAGGTAGATATGTAGGTACCACTTCAATGGGGAGATGAGTTGGTTTTCTGTGTAGGCAGGCAGATTCCTGCTGGCTCTGAACCTTCCTAGCTGAATAGTCAAGACCTTGTTGATGATCCAAACTCTGTCAAGGATCTTGGAGTACTCATCTCTAATGACCTAAGTGCTAGAGCCCAACGCTAACTACATAGCCAAAAAGGCATTAAGAATTGTTAACCTAACTCTTACGTAGCTTTTTCTCTCGGGTTTAATATTACACTAATAACCTAAGCATGCAAAAACCATGCTTAGACCAATAATCGAAATACAACTCATCAGTCTGGAAACCACCATTACATAGCTGATGGTAACACAGTTGAGAAAGTCCAGAAATATTTCACAAGAAGAGGTTCTCCACTCCTTCTTCTTGTTGCCAGAAGAATTACTTATGCCACCAGACTTGAAATTCTAGACCCTAGAAACCTAGATACTTCGCTGGCCCTTCCGAGTCCGATCTAAGTATAGTATATTAAAATCATTACCATTGCCAATGAACTTTACCTGTCAATGAATACTTTCAGCTTCAACCATAACAATTAAAGAGAGCACACAATAATACACACTCAAGGTTAAACCTCCACCAAACTTGATGCAGGAAATACGACTTCAGCAACAGAGTAGTCAATGTCTGGAATACTCTACCTGATTCTGGGTTTCTTTCCCCAAACCCCAAAAACTTTAACCTTAGCACTGGTCTACTATTGACCTCATTCCCTTCCTAAAGATATCTGTTAAGGTGTGCAGAAGCACACCAACGTGCCTACCATCTTTGTCTTTATTGTTTTTCTTTTTATTTTCTTATATGTATCCATGTATTCATAACTATGTTTTACATTATACCCTATTATCTTGTGAAGCAATTGACAAAAATACAATAAATAAATAAATAGATAGATAGATAGATAGATAGATAGATAGATAGATAGATAGATTAGTAGTAAATAAATAAATAAATAAATAAATAAATAAATAAATAAATAAATAAATAAATAAATAAATAAAAATAAAAAGTTGGCCCTGGGAAAAGAAGGGGCCTTGGATGAGGCTGCATGAAAAGTCACTCATCTTTCTTTCTGGTGTGAAGCCAGCTCGCCCTTCTGTGGTACACCTTGGGAAGTGCATGAACATTTCCTACAATAAAGTTGGTGCCTTGGCAGTCAAACTACTATTCTGCAAAATCATTGTGATCTCCCGGCTACTGTAACACTACTATACAACAACAACAATAACAACAAGAAAAACAACAATCACCAGATCAGCTTGATGATTCAGATTCTGCTTAATGCCTTCAAGCTTATTCAGCCACAGGATGTGCTTTTGCACATGTATGCACCAATTTTGCAGCTGGAGTGTGTGATTTGAAATGAAGCCACTGTGATCATCCAGCTGAATCAAACATCTGTCCATGGTGGCAAAGCTGAAGAGGAAAAATCAAGGGAAGGAAGACTGAAAAGAGATAGAGCGTTAGATGTAGGAATTGCATCTTCATCTTCATATATCAGTTATTGTAGGCTGCCTGCTCCTAACACACTAGGTGTCTGACATTATAAAAACAAATAACAATATACAGAACAATCAGCAATTTAAATTTAAACCAGTGCAGTCCATCTAACTTAGGTTCTCCATAGCAAAGGACCTGAGAAAGTACATGTGTGTTTATTACCTTCATGAATATTAGGACGTTGGATACCATCCTGACCTCAAGGACAGGCTACTGCAGAATGAGATAGCCATCCTTTGAGCACTTGCCTTATGACCTCTTGAAGAATTGGTACCCGCTGTGGTCCTTCCTCCTGTTTGGTGTTCTTTGGGTGATAGATACTACCTGGAGAAGAAAGTCCAAAAGGTAGCATGGAGATTCTAGAAAAGTTTTTATACTTTATTTATTTTATTTGTCAAGATAATAGGTATAAACATGAGTATGAATACAGGAAATAAGTATGAATAAATGGGGACAATAGGACAGGGATGGTAGGCACGATTGTGCACATGCATGCCCCTTACAGACCTTTTAGGAATGGGGTGAGGTCAATAGTGGTTAGTTTGAAGTTAAAGGAGTGGGGATTAGAGGATGTAACAACAGAGTCAGGTAGTGCATTCCAGGCACTGACCACTCTGTTGCTGAAGTCATACTTTCTGCAATCAAGTTTGGAGNGTAACAACAGAGTCAGGTAGTGCATTCCAGGCACTGACCACTCTGTTGCTGAAGTCATACTTTCTGCAATCAAGTTTGGAGTTTAGGTTGGGCTTAGAAGCTTACTAGCAATTGATACAATCCCGATGCAGTTACTCAGTGAAACCTCTACCATTCCTGGTTATTTCAAAAGTGAAAAATGAATTTGGGGAACAGCTGGCCTTTCCCAGTGTGGCCTATAATTCTACAAGAATAAAAATTTAATGGAATATTGCTATAGGGAGTCCATAAACCAAATGATCTCCAGACTATAATTTTTTTTCAACTAGCTCATAATAAAGTTTATTATTACAAGACCTAGTTGTGTCTAAGAGACACAAAACTGTTGGGGACAAATCTATCCATGGTTGATTATTTTGATAGAAGATGAAAGAGTAAAAATAAGAGAATCCTTCCTCTATACGGTATATTAGAACCTAGAAAACATCTACAAGAAAAGACTCCATTCTTTTTCTTCCTACTAAGAACATCCAGCCAGTCTGTATTAGAAAGATATTGACCTGAATTAGTGAGTTAGTCCAGAAATTTTTGTTTTATAGCTACACAACTTTGCAAAGTCTGTAATAGAGCAAAATGAATCTAGGACCATTCCTACTTAGACAAAGTGAGGGACTGCCTCAAGTAGCAATTAATGATGATAACAGCTGTAATTCCTGAACTGTTTCCTTCAAGCACCAATTTTTTCTTCTTCAAAAAATGGAGCTACATGTCCAAAAAGACTACTTGCATTTGTGTGATTTTAAACTGTTAGGTTGGCAGGAGTTGGGGCAGGAATGGGAGCTCACCTTGTCATGTGGTGCTTGAGGAATGGAATGGAATGGAATAGAATAGAATAACAGAGTTGGAAGAGACCTTGGAGGTCTTCTAGTCCAACCCCCTGCTTAGGCAGGAAACCCTACACCACTTCAGACAAATAGTTGCCCAATCTTTCTTAAAAACTTCCAGTGTTGGAGAATTCCCAACTTCTGGAGACAAGTAGTTTCACTGATTGATTGTTCTAATTGTCAGGAAATTTCTCCTTAGTTTGAAGTTGCTTCTCTCCTTGATTAGTTTCCACCCACTGCTTCTTGTCCTGCCCTCAGGTGTTTTGGAGAATAGCTGGACTCCCTCTTCTTTGTGATAGCTCCTGAGATATTGGAACACTGCTGTCATTTCACCCTTGGTCCTTCTTTTCATTAAACTAGACATACCCAGTTCCAGCAGCCATTCTTTATATGTGTTAGCCTCCAGTCCCCTAATCATCTTTGTTGCTCTGCTCTGTCCTCTTTCTAAATGCCAACCTTCTGGTCAACAAGACCAGTGCCTTAACTGCTTGGCCATCCCACCCCTTACAATGAATACCTACAATGCCCTCTACAACAATCCCATAAGTATCGTAAACTCCAAAATCAAGGAAAGATATGGGAAGATTGAGAAGGTGTAAATGTTTTAGGATATGAGTAGACTCTTTTGACACAATCCTACTTCTTTTTCTCATACTTCCAAATTGTCCCATCTTCCAAATTGAATATAAGCTTTGTCTGCCTCCTGTTGGTTGACATTTTAAATAGGGTCATCTTCTCTTCCGACAGAGCTAAGTCAAATCACAATGAATATGCAGCACAACACTACTGATTGTGAAACACAATGTTTCTTTCAACATGATTAGGCCTGTCCAATTCCAAGTTCCTATAATCTTTTCAGTTCCTTCTGCCCTACAAATTCTTTGCATTTCATGACCTGGTTCAGCCAGTAGCATTTCTTAAATTAATTCCCAAACTAGAACAGACACTTTTTACACCAAGAAAAATTCCTTGTGTGTCCAATCACACTTGGCCAATAAAATGTTCTCAAAGTATATATAAATTATAAATAAAAACCAACACAAACCACACTGCAGCAATTGACGAGACAGGGCAGGATAAGCAACTGAAGATGTCAAAAGATAATGAAACACACACACACACACTTGGGAGGATGCCAGAAATGAGATAAGACTTGACAAACAAGAACAATTTCATGCTTTGCTTCCAGCAACTTTGTCATGCGCAGTTTGCCCTTTTAAACAGTTTTCCCAGCTGCAGCCAATGAAAGGGTTCAGGGCCCTTTCCTCCCCATAAACCATGCAACCCATGTTGCTCCCTTCTCCATTCCTCCCTGCATAACCTAGGATGAAGAGGGGGTGGGCCTGGGTCTTCCTCTGAATGCTCAGCCAGACTGTGCCTTTCCCCAGTTTCCTCCACAGCCACCAGAGCAACACTCCCACTCCTGTCAGTTGTTCCACCTCTCCTTCAGAATCAGATTCCAACAGGGGCATGACACTGTGTTGAAAAATGTTTTTCATATTTACAACCATTTCAGCTTTCACATGGCCATGTGATCAAAATTTAGACATTAGCAATTGACTCATATTTATGACAGTGTCCTGGTGTGATATGATCATCCTATTGCAACCTTTTCACAGGCAAAGCCCATGGGGAAGCCACATTGACTTCACAAACCTGATACCATCTTAACAACTGCAGTGATTCACTTAACAACTCTGGCAAGAAGGGTGGTAAAATGGGGCAAAAGTCACTTTAATAACTGTTTCGCTCAGCAACAAAAATGCTGGGCTCAATTGTGATTGTAAGGTGAGGACCACCTGGAACTGTTCAAACATCTTTTGTGGAGGTGTTCCTTTGTTCTCTTCTGCATTAAGCCTCCTCGCTAATTGGCAGTGAGAAATTCAAATAATGAAAAATAATAATCCTAATTGTCTTTATTGAAACAATGCCTTTGGAAGCATTTATGAAATTCTTTTGAAAGGTCTTTCCTTCTTAGATATCTTCCTTCCTACTCCATTAGCAATTTGCAACACTGTGGGAAAATAATTATATTTTGATGGTTCGGATTGATAATAACTTTTAAAACAATAAAGGATTTTTTTTCTTGATATTTATTCAGAAGGAAGGCTGTTGGCTTTCTTCCCATTTTTCAACCCCACCCCTTCAAAAAAGAAATAATAAACCCCAGTATTTGTGGACTATATTTATGGGAATCTACTGATTAAATATTCAAAGAAAGCCAGAGAATTGATCAGGCTGCAGTCGAATAAAAGGACAGTTTTGCTGTCAGTGTGAAAACAGTCTTGTTCCTTTCAAAATGAAGAATGATTTATGGTTTTGATATGACCGGAAATTCCAATCCAGGTATTTCTCCAGCAAGTTTTCTGGATGAACAATTGGATACCAATATAAGATATAAAGAAGTGGAAAAAAAAACCCCAAATAATGTGTCTCTCAGGAGAATCAAATGACTGAAAAGGGGGCATATGGAAGGTTTCTGTGATAAATCATCTGGAATCTACAAAATGGGTGAATATATACATTTTTAGAGAGTTGGAACTTGCTTCTTTCATCTCCTAAGGATGTAGACCTATCTGTCATACTCAAAACCAAGCACTCATATGCCAATACCCTGTGAATCTATTTCTGCCAGGCAGTAAAACAAAGTGTAATGATGCCCCAAGACACCTTAACATGCAAACAAACAAACAAACAAAACATTTTCACAGTGGAGTTCATGGCTTTTGTAATGACCTGGGGCTGACACAAAAGCAACAAAGTCACAAAAGTAGGTAAAAGTCCCTTTAATTCCTCCAACCTGGCCCCCATCATTGGCTTATCATCGGCTGGAGAAAAAAACTCTCCCAAGAACAGTTTTTAAAGGGAAGAAATTCAGTCCAAACCCAAAGTACATGTACCCAAAGTACATGTACCCAAAGTACATGTACCCAAAGTACATCTAAATTATAAATAAAAACAAACACAAACCATGCTGCAGCAATTAACTAGACAGGGCAGGATAAGGAATTGCAGACTTCAAAAGATAATGAAACTCACAGTTGGGAGGATGCAGAACCCAGATAAGACTTGATAAACAAAGATAATTCACACTTTGCTTTCAGCAAGGTGCTGTGCACAAATGCCCTTTTTAAATCCTATTTTCCCAGCTGCAGCTCATGAAGGGAATCAGGGCCCTTTCTCCCCCACAACCCATGTAATTCACATTTCTCCCTTCTGTGTTCCTCCCTATGTGCCTGAGGATGAAGAGGGGGTGGCCCTGGGTCTTCCTCTGAATGCCCAGCTGGACTGTGCCCTTCCCCTGTTTCTTCCACAGCCACTGGAGCCATACTCCCACTCCCTGTCAGCTGCTCAACCTCCCCCTCGGAATCAGATTCCAACAGGGGCATGACAGCTTTCTTTTTCCTTCCCCTAGATCATGATCTGCTCCTAAACCCCTTTCCGATGACTGTAGAGTAAACATCATTGTTCTCTGTAAGATTTCTTGAGATTGAGTCATTTAAAAATTATCCAAACAAATGTTTTTTTTTCCTTTTAATAACCTTGTAATCCCTTGCATTGGATGGAGTTGGGGCAACTGAATGGAGCTCAAACATTCATTGGCCAGATGCTCTTCCTGACACCTATGCGGAGTTCACAGCAGACAATTAATTACACCTAGATAGAGAAACATCAGACACTGCCTTTAGGCCACCATGCCACTGATGCAAACAAATGAATAAATAATCTAAAAGGAGTAGACTTCAGATGACATACATAGACAAATTATATTGTTGTATGGAAAGCTCTGATAGCAATTTCCCAGAATATCTTACAACCTAATGATAGGAGAGCCTAGTTGATGGCCTATCACAACCATCTCCAACATACACCTTCAAGATGTGCTGAACTCCAAATGTCAGAATCCAACTCAGGATTTTGATCTACGAGTTTGACATTCTTCTTGTCAAATCAAGGCTCAGAAATCACAGACTGTGGAAAATTATTTCAAACCACATTACTTCCTTAATATGATGTTGCATACATGGGTTCCCATCTGAATCTCTCAGACCGATGGAAGTCTTGACCAAAGATCCACTCTACCAGAAATTTGGATGATCAGATGTCTATGGAAATTCTCAATCATTCAGGTCATGGTTGTCCCAAAGGTGCTTTTTCAAAAGGCAACTGGACGTTCTTGTTTTGCTTTCTTGAAAAGCTGCTTTCTTGTCCAAGCAGCTTCTCCAGTTCTGACTGAATGGTGGGGAATGGAAGGATTCACATATGGTTGTTATTACTCTGAGGGCTGGTTGAGGCCACTTGGGGTTTATCTGTAGCTTCAGAGTCACCTGAATCAAAGAGCAAATGGGTGTGGAACTTTCTTGGGAGTGCTGAAAGGACTGTATTTTAGACAGGAGATAGGTGGTACATTCCCCACTCCTCTGTAGACAGAGGGTTGTTCAATTGTCATATAGATGGCCTCTTGGAAACATTTTCAAACCAGTGGTCCTCTTTGTCCAGAATGTGAACTTTGCTATCTTCAAAAGAGTGACTTTTGTCTTTTGAATGATCAATACGCCAGATGCAGTTAGGTCTACCTTTTCCAAGGGGCCTATACAGGTGGGTATATCTGAAACTATGCCTGAAATTTATGTTCCATTTCTGGTTCATTAAAAGTATTTTTTTTAAAAAGAAGCCCACCATTCACATCATTGAGAAGAGAAGAGAAGAGAAGAGAAGAGAAGAGAAGAGAAGAGAAGAGAAGGACAGGACAGAATACAACAGAATTCTTTATTGGCCAAGTGTGACTGAACCCACAAGGTATTTGTCTTCGGTGCATAAGCTCTCAGTGTACATAAAAGCTATAAGTGATAAATCATGATCATAGTCATCATAAAAATACTTCCATCATAAATTATAAGATACAACACTTAGTGATAATCATAGGATACTAAATAAGTAATCAATATAAATAATCTCCTTTGAGGTCCTAGGTCAGCATTTTGACTAATTCTAATAGTGATGTGCAAATGTAGCCTACAAAATAGAAAAACAAAAGATAAAGGTTTCCCCTGTCCTGTCGTTTTCCAACTCTAGGGATGGTGCTCAGTTTCATAGCCAAATGAACCAACATTGTCTGAAAACATTTTCTGGGGTCATGTGCCAGCATGGCTGTATGCCAAGTGTGCACACAATACTGTTACCTTCCCACCAAAGTGGTACCTATTAATCCACCCACATTTGCATGTTTCGAAAGTGCTAGGTCGGCAGAAGCTCGGACAAATGATGTTGCATGGAGCTTGGGTCTCAAACACGGGCTCTCACCTCTTCAGCTGACAAGCTCAGTATCTTTAATCACTTAGCCAGTAGGATGCAGGGATGCATGATGTATATAAACTTCCCAACAGCTTTTATGATACTTTAATGTTCCTTTCTTTGAATGACATCCCTTTTCTTTCAAAGTAACAGTAACAGGACTCTGCCTTCTGTGCTTCTAGACAGAGTGGAAAACCTCCAATTTTTTAAAAAACTAATCATTAAGCTCTACGCTAGACATTTCCTGTTACATTTCCTGCCCTTCTTGTGGCTTCTTGTCCTGTCTCCAAATAGCCACCTGTGATCCTGTTATGTCTTCCCAACATTCCCATCATTTTTCAACAGCCTTCTCATTACTACAAGGTTATATATTTAGGAAAATTAGCGAGAGAGAATATGACTTTTCAACAGATGGGTGTCTTGATTTTTCACATAGACTTGAAAAAGAGCAACTCCACCGTCTCAAGGAAGGCTTGCATATGCATCATGCCAGGTGGCAGATCAGATTTATAACAACAAAAGAAGAAGCAAAAAAAGCATTCATGACACCATCACATTTACACTGCTATCCCCTTTTGAGAAGAAAAGTCATTATTATGCACATTGCAAATACCTTCTCTGTAAAGATTGAGAGTGAAGGTTTTCATTATACACAAAGAACACTCCCTGGGCAAGTCATATCTGCATTTGTTACATTAAAAATGGTTGTTTTCAACCTTTGATGGATGTTTTAACAGCACAGAGGAGCTGACATACAACACAACTAGCATTGCAATGCATTTGAGTCTTGGTACATCATAGAGTTTGCTAGGGTCCAACAGTGAGATCAACCATGTCCAAGGAATATTTTTATATCTTCAGCTTGACCAGGCTCCATCTGTTGAGTGCCACCAAAATTAAAGTGGGAAGAAATATCAAACTCCTTGGTGCCCTTTTGTTGTTGTTTTCTTGTGCAGCAATGGTGACTAAGAAGCAACTGTTGGAGCCCATGACACCAGATGTGCCACTGAAAGGCAAACAAAAAACAAAAAAACCCCTGCATCTCACTTACTTTGGACATGTCACGTGGGGGGATTCACTGGAGAAAGAAATTATGTTTGAAAGAGTTAGCATTAAAAGAAAACCAGGCCCCCAAAGAACATGGTGGCTGGAGGCCATCAAAGCTGACACCAGCCAGAGCATGGCTGGTAAAGCTAGGATGTCGTGTTTGCTTTCACTCTGTCTGCTCTTTTATTGTAAGAGTGCTATTCTCAGTATCTCCTTTCTGCCTTTTTTTCCCAAGACATCTACAGACAGAAACTTTGCTCACTGTACCTCCCAGTGTTGGGATTCCAATTTTGTTACTGTTGGTTCTGTGGTTGTGGCTTGGTGGGCATGGCTTGGTGGGTGTGGCAGGGTAAGGTTACTGCAAAATCTCCATTCCCTCCCCACCCCACTAACCTGCTTTCCAGCTCCGTTCTCCTGTCCAGGGCAATAAAAGAAGACACAGCCAATCATCTGGGACTCGGGAGGCAGAGAATAGATGGGGGCGGGGCCAGTCAGAGGTGGGTATTTGCCGGTTCTCCAAACTACTCAAAATTTCCACTACCAGTTCTCCAGAACTGGTCAGAACCTGCTGAATACCACCTCTGGTATCTCCTCCTAGATGCTAGTCCCATCTCTCCCCTTCTATGAATTTGTATTGTAATGTAAAATATATATTTCTGTGCATTTTATTCAATAAACCTGGTTGATGCCATAAAATAAATGCTTTGATATCCACTCCACCTATGTGATTCTCTCTTAGTTCTAGGATATTTATCTGACACCATGCTGTGGTCCATGAGTGATTTGGAGGTAGAACATCTGTTTTTAGGATGCTGGCAATGAGGTCAAAGCAGTTCAAATAAATAATTAATCAATAAACAAAATGCACATAGGTTACATGTACAGGTAGTCCTTGACTTATGACCCCAATTTTCTGTTGGAGGTTTTTAAATGGGACACCCTCAATTTTGTATGTAGTCACATGCAGCAATTAAATTATATCCCTCTAAAGAGTTCCACCTAAATTTGCTCGTGGAAGACTATCAGAAACCTAACTTTCAGGAGAAGTCAGTTCCATGCCATGGAGATCATGGTCTTCATTCAACACATAGAAACCACAAACACACTTATTTTACCATACTATAGCAATGAATAGCATACAAAAAAGACCACAAGGTACTTAAGAAATATTTCTTCTCCGTGATTAATTTATGGGGGGAAATGTGACAATGACACCACCAGCACCTTCTCTATCCTTTTATCTTTTGTAAAATGTGGATAAAATTTTGACTGGCTTGTTTATACAACAAAACATCTATTCATTATGCCTGTCAGGCAACTATTGTGGAAGATAAAAGGTTTGCTGTATTACACTTTCCAGTGCTGGGATGAGTATCATGTTTTCCTGCTTGCCTGCCTTCACCTGCACTTATGCTCTGTGTGTTAATGGACAATTTATCTGAGTATCCCTCCATTATTTTTGGGCTAACTAACTACAGTTTGACCTTTCCGGAGAACTGCAGAAGATAAAACTCTCAAATATTGAACTTAATGTAATATGTTCACCTCCACTGGTATATTGGATGTTTTCAAGAAGTCCTCAAGCCAGCAGTCCATCTGTTCATGTACCTCTAGTGCCTAACCCAATAATATTAGCAAGTCAAGACTCTTACAAAATGGCGTATGTCTTTGAATATTAGCAGCTTGGGTTGGTAGTTATGTTGTTGGTTTGAGCTCTGAGCTTGGCAATTTGGTTGCAAACATTTCTCAAGGTATCAGCAAAACATTTAAAGGCCAATGTTCCCTCAGACAAGCACAATCCAAATTGTACTGAAGATGAGGATGAAACCTTTGCAACCAAATTGCCAAGCTTGGAGCTCAAACCAGCAACATAAAATGGTGTATTCCTTGTCCATCCCTTTGGGATTGGAAGTGACAAAAGCATAGTTGTTTAATACAAGTTCAACAGTGGTAGGATTCAATTTTTTTTTAACTAATACAAGTTCAACAGTGGTAGGATTCAATTTTTTTTTTACTACTGGTTCTGTGACTGTGGCTTGGTGGGTGTGGCTTGGTGGGTATGGCAGGGGAAGGATACTGCAAAATTCTCCATTTCCACCCCACCCCACTAACCTGCTTTTCAGCTCCATTCTCCTGTGAAGGGCAACCAAAGAAGACCCAGCCAATCAGCTGGGACTCGGGAGGCAAAGAATAGATGGGGGCAGGGCCAGTCAGAGGGGGGATTTGCCGGTTCTCCAAATGACTCAAAATTTCCACTACTACTCCAGAACTGGTCAGAACTTGCTGAATACATACCTCTGAAGCCCAAATTTTCTAAATGGTAACTACTAACCCCCCAAAAAAACAGATGTATGGTAGGTCAGTGCAACAACCAAAAGCCAAATCAGTCTAAGATCTAGGCAAGGTTATAGAAGATGAAGGTATGAGGCAAGACGTCATAATCTGGGCAGTGAAAAGTTAATACACCAGGAAAATCCATCAATGCTAGAACTGATGAAGTTACCTAGCTGGGTAATGAAATATCTGCAAGAAAACAACTAAGCTCAGAGACCCAGGACCCCACAGTTTGATCTTGAGTCACAAACATTTTCCTGTAAAGGATTATATTAAACTGCATATGCTTAGAATCTATGGAGCATGACCACAGAACCACAGAGTTGAATTTACCATCGAATATATCTAACCAGGTCCATGCTCTTTGCAGAATACACCAAAACATCTCTGAAGGAGGACCATCTTTGGAGAACTATAGTGAAGGAGAACTTACCAGAAGATTACATGGTAGCTGCTCCATCATTGGAAAGAGCATATACTAATAAAGGAGAACGCTTGTAGGTCAGGGTTGAATGGAGGCTGAGCTTGCTTGTTTTCTTGCAGTTATTTCATTACCAAACTAGGTAACATCATCAGTGCTGGTAAGGAGTGTTCTCACCAACCCTGACAGACAAGCCACTAGAATATAAACTGGTAGCAAACCCCACTCCTTATTAGCACTGATGATGCTAGCTGCTACAGGTAATGAAACATCTGCAAGAAACAAGCAAGCTCAGAGAGCACCAAGGACCAGGGTTGGGATTCAAAAATCCCAGCAACCAGTTCACTGCCCGGTTGCTGGGTGGACATAGCCATGGTGGGCAGGGCCTACCGGAACTTCCTGTTTACCGCTTCCGGTTGGCTCCAGAGCCCAAGGGAGGCCATTTTTGCCATCCCAAAGGTCCAGAGGCTCCCCCAGGCCTCTGGGAAGGTGAAAACATCCTTTCCCGGCCTCTGGAGGCCCTCTAGAAGCCAGAAACAGGCCCATTTCTGGACTTACAGAAGGCCCATTTTTCCCCACTTTTAAGAGCCTCTGCATGGACCCTGACTTACCTCCATCGAAAATGGGCCATGTGGAGATTCCTGGGAGGGGAGGGGCAGGCAGGTTGGGACCAGCTGGTTGTTTGAGATACCGGTTCAGTGAATCAGTTGTAACTATAACATCCAATTCACCCAAACCAGTCTGAACTGGTAGAATCCCACCCCTGCCAAGGACCCCTCAAAGACTGTATAGTCAGGAATATTATTCTGATGCTTTAGTCTACACTAACTTCTGGTTCTTCTGGTTTTGTTACTTGGTGCAATCAAGAACACATCCATTCCTTCTTTTCTGCAGCAACCCTTTAAATATTTGACATTTAATCAATCTGACAATTTTCCCATCCCATGTGCAGCATATTCACAGTTTATTTTCATGATCACACTTAATTGGCTTGTCAGAGGTAGAGGAACAATAATTAGAATTTATAGGGCTAGCATTCAATGAAGACTCAATTGATGATTTGATCTTAAATTCTGGTAGAATGCATATCCCCCCCCCCCGNCTGGTAGAATGCATCCCCCCCCCCCCCGCACTATGTTCATCCAGTCTGTGCTTGAGCATCCCAACCTGTTGGACAGTCCTGATATAAAGGCAGAATTGTGTTTCTGGCACCCGTGGCCATTGTGATTTGCTGTGCGAGGTTTCAGATGCATTTACAAATCACTTTGGAACAACAGGGGCAATTAAAAAGGGCTATTGATCATTGCAACCTGAGCAACTCCCTGGGGGATGCTTAGGAGAGACTGGCCTTTGCTGTCAGTAGGCATTCAATTTCCACTCTTTTTTCTAAAGGAAATAAAAAGAAAAGGAGAAGGAGAAAACTCTGTCCATCACGCTTGATTTAACGATCTCCTGTAGCAATACATTCCAAAGTTTGACTCATAAAATATCTGTTGTTTTAAAGAGGTTGCCCTTTCATTTAATTGAGTGTCCTGTTACTCTTACAATCCAAGCAGAATGAAGGAAGAAGAAGAAGATGGAGGAGGAAAAGATGGAGGAGGAGAAGGAGGAGGAGGAAAGAATAGCACTTAGATATATACAATGCTTTACAGCCCTCTCTAAGCAGTTTACAGAGTCAGCATATTGCCCCCAACAATCTGGGTCCTCATTTTAGGATGGAAGGCTGATTCAGCTTTGAGTCTGGTACCAAATTGCAGGCAGCTGGCAGGAAGCAGAAATAGCTTGCAATACTGCATTCTAAACACTGAGCTACCGCAGCGAGGAGGAAGAGGAGGAGGAGGGGGGGTTACAATGCAGAAAAGCTATGTGAGGTTTTTCCCTGCTACTTTTCCATCCAGACGAAATCAATGAAAGCCATTCTGACTTTGGCAATCTTGTCCAAAGTGTTTCTATTATGCCCACTTTTGCAAGCTGTTTTTTTCTTTCCTCTCCTTCCCCCTCCTTTTTTCTTTCTTTTCACATAGCATCTTTTCAATCTGTGCTATTTTGCTCCTGGTGGTTTTTGCAGCCCTATGGGAATTAACACATCTCTGCTTCTTCATTGATTCAGTTGCTGCACTTCCCAGAAGTTCTTCAAGAAACCCAGACCGGCAATTGGAAGCAATCCCATCATTTGGATATTTTTTTTGAGAGAGAGAGAGTTTTCAGCGTTGTATTTCAATCCATCTAATAACTTAAAGCCCATGTCACACTGCACCAAAGGATGGAAAGAGGATGTAAAACGGAGAGAAACACTTGCCATCCGTTGGCCCGCGATGCACTCCATTTACTGTATCACGTCTGCGTCCGTTTTTTCTTCCTCTCGTAATCCGTCAGCATTCTGGTTCGCTGAAGGTTTTTTGAATGCAAAAATGTATCCAATGCGTCCCATTCCAGATCCCAACGCATAAGGGGAACATCCAGTTCTACATCTGTTGCATACCGATAGGCGTCGCTATCATTCGTTAGGCCATCCGCTGCGCTCCATAACTCAAATCCGCTCAGCGAAAGCGGACATGGGAGAAAAGCGAAACAGACAGCGGAAACGGACACAAAGCGTTCAGTTAGCTATGGACGGAGAAGAGGATGAAAGCGGAATGCAGGCTTGCGCATCAAGCAATTAAAACGTAAAAACAGTTCGCAAGGGGCTATCTGCGATATAAGGATGTTTAGAGAATGCCTAGAGTTATGCAAAAGGACACAAAGTGGAAAACCTATATTGCTATAAAAAGAGGGAGCAAACTCATGGAGTCACTTTCAGTCCAGAGCCGCTGCTGTGCAGACCTTGCAGCCTTCACTGGCTCTTGCTGCTCCACAAGCATCATATGATGTCCACGCATGGATCGTAACACACTCTTTGGAGCCACGACATCGTTCTGGCAACAGTTGCGAAGCATCTACAGGCTTCTTCAACTGTTCTACGGGAAGAAAAGGAGGGGCCCTAGAAGTGTTCTGGGTTCGAAAGATGGATCACTGAGAAAGGCAGAGTACGGCTGTATAACAAGCTGATGTTGAGTGAGGAACGAAGACACTACGTGTGCGCATTCCAAACTTCATGAGGATGCCTCCACCAAGTCCTGATGAAGTTGTGGATTGGCGACACCCAAGGTGATCCTAAGCGGAAGCACAACTTCCAGCCCAAACCTGAACCTGGGCCTCAAGGTGGCACCTCACTCTGCGCCACTGGCTCAGGACCACCTACAGGAAGCATGCAGTACGGCTGGAGGGTGCCACATCAACACCAAAAGCATT
Organism: Laticauda laticaudata; assembly: GCA_004320025.1. Classification (NCBI taxonomy): domain Eukaryota; kingdom Metazoa; phylum Chordata; class Lepidosauria; order Squamata; family Elapidae; genus Laticauda; species Laticauda laticaudata. Next base: position 35,553 of record BHFT01017899.1, on the reverse strand, counting down.
GGTGGTCTAGAGAAGTGGATCAGGCCAATTATCGAAGATACCTGGAGGAGCTCCCCAGTGCGACCTCTCTGAGAAGGCTGGAACGAATTGCAGAGCAGCGGTATCAGAGTGAAACCTCCCACACTGTTGGAGCCATAGAATGGCAAGCACGTGGTCTGTCAAAACTCAGCCAAGTCGGGGTCTCCACTTATTTAACTCAAGGCTTCTTCAGCAATCATCCTCTTTGCCATGGTCGATGCTGGACTTAAAGTTCATGTACATCAGTGCTCAGGCAACGGCTCAATCTTCAGATGCCAGGTATACACAACGCCAGTGAACCTCAAGGAGGGGACTGGAATGTAACTCTTCAATGCTTCCCAGATCAGCCCTTGCACACAGACATCACAAGATTGCCCTACTTCATTGTGGGGGATGACGCTCTTCCTCCCTCACAACTACCCATGAAGCCTACACTTCCAGAGCCATCGTGTCTGCAGGCTGTCCAGGGCAAGGCAGGTGGTGGAAGAACCACCTTTGGCATCTCTGGCCAACGGATCAGGTATTCGTCACAACCATGCAGCATCGCCCAGAGACCGTGAGGGATACGTGAACTGGCGATCTCACAATCTCATGCGCAGTAGCCGCTACGCGTGCAGTCTTGCTAGAACAGCTCGTGGACTCCAAGAGACTGGGCGACATGGACCTGGGATGGAGGCAAGGGCGAAAACTATAGACACTAAGGATGTTTAAGGCCCCAACAGAGCTTGACAGGAAGGGAAGAAGCAGTGGCAAATCCTAGACACTGGTGCAAACTCCCAGCTGGAGCAGTGGAGTGCCGAAGATCAGATGATATCTGAATTAATGGTCTTCCTTCAGCCTGTCTCATCACACTGGTGAGATTGGGACCATGGTTATGTTTGGTTTGGCCTACAAATGAACAGGGCATTTAATAAAGGTTGTTGTTTATGTTGACAAATGTGGAATGAATGATTTACATTATTATTGATAATAAAGGGCCAAGGTTTTGGCAGCCTGGGAGGGTGGACCAAACAGTCCCACTATGCTTGGCACTGGAGGTTTCTATCCCATAGCAAATTAACCCATGCCCAAAGAATATCGCTGCCCATCCCACAGCTATTACCATCCCACTGCTATGCTTACCCATCCCACGCATGCAAAGGCTTAAACCATTTTAAGTTTTCCCCAAGAACTTTTATTTAATAAAATCAATGAAGCAAGTGTGTGAAGCAAAGATAATCTTTATTAATAAAAGCTGTAAAAAGAAAAATGAACCCAAGTCAGTGTCCAAATAACAGCACCAGGTAAGCCACCCAGTCTCTGGGACTCTTCTTGGTCACTCGGAGGTGTGCCCAGTCCTCAGGGGTGAAAGGTCCAGGTGCTGTGGAGGTGGCTGCTGCTGGAGTGCTGGTCTGAAGCGCCAACTGGGGTGCCTGGCCTGAGAGGACAACAGGGGACGGTGTGTTGAGGAAGCTCTCAGACAGCTGGCTCAGCCTCGTGATGTTGAGAAATCCTTCCCTCCGTGACATGGGGTGGTCAGCCCCAGTACCCGATGACAGATATTCTGAGGCCGGCTTGGCTGTGGGGTGGGAGAAGGACCCAGTGTAGTGGGGGGCTGTCTGGTCCTGCGCTGGGTGAGGACTGGCATCGGTGGCATGCTGTGGCGGGGTGGCATCGGTGGCGTGGATGGTATGCGTGGCATGGGTGGCATTTGGTGGCATCAGTGGAACCGTTTGTGGCGTCCCGATGAACATGTGCCTGGAACTGGGAAGGCTGGCTGCCTGTCTGCTGGAACTCCTGGTAGCCGTAGCTTTGGTAGGTGAGGGCCTGTGGAAAGCCCTTTGGAACTGGGATGCATCATTTGGGGTAGAGGAGCAGACCCTGGACTGGGTGGGGGCGGTTCAATCTGGGTCCTGGAGGGTTGTGAAGCAGATCGTGGATGCCTTCCTTCACCACTGGTTTACTGGGGGTTTCCGCCATCGTCCATGAGGGTCTGGTCGAAACGATAGGTGAGAAGGGCTTGTGTTGGAGGATGAGCAATCAGTTGTGTACCAGCTGAGAAGAGGAAGATCTACGCTGCTCCTGATGGTGTCTCCTTATCTCCAGCAGGACAGTGTGGCTCTGTCCCTCTGGTCCTGCCTTAATGCCTTTCTGTGGTTAGGTGGATGCTGGAGGTGGATGTGGGTTGGGCTGTGGTAGAAGTGCCCTCTCCTATGCTCCCCACTGCGTCAGGGGTCCTCCACGCGCTCGCGCACGGTAGTACATGCTGTCGGGGGGGTCTCCGTCGTGGCAACGCTCCACAGATACCTGCTGGACACAGGATGCTGACTCTCGCGGAAGAGACTGGCTCCTCAGCAGGCTGCCTGAGAGAGAGGGTTGTTGAGAGGGGTACTCTTTGGTGGCGGATCAACCCCCTCCAGGAAGCTGCACTGGCCATGACGTAGTTCCTCTCTGTCGCGTCAGCTTGACCAAAGCTGGGCCAGATTTCTTGAGGTGCAGCTTCCCATAACCAAGTGTGCCTGTGCTTTCCCCCAGCCCGAGGAGCACCTCCGAAGTGTTGCGCAGGCTGTCCGCCTTCTCTCTCCAAGCAGCCCTGCTTCCTTTGTGTCCCTATAAATCCTGTGTCTTCTGCCATAGATATTTGTTCTCTTCAGCCACTCCAGGACTCATCCCTCATGTTCCTCTTTTATGGTGTATTGCCTCCTCTCCTGTTTCTCTGCGCGTCTGCCTCTTCCCTCCCTTTGGCAGGACCACATGGGCCCTCATCAGAGGGGCTTTCCAGGTTGTAGGGGCTGCTCCTCCAACACCACCACCACCACCAGCAGCAGCAAGACACCAGGCAGCAAGGACCAGCAGGGACCAGGATCAGCCAAGCAGCAGAGTAGCACCAGGAGCACACCAACAGGACCAGCAGGCCAGGAGCACCAGCCGGACCAGGAAGCACGAGCAGACCAGGAGCAACAGCAGGACGCAGCAGGACGAGGAGCAAGCACCAGCAGAGTAAGCCAGCAGCAGAAGCACCAGCCACACAGGAGCAGTGCCAGCAGAGGTAAGCACCAGCTAGAAGCACCAGCACCAGGAGCAAGCACCAGCAGAGTAAGCACCAGCAAAGCACCCACCCGCCAAGAAGACTTTCAGCCAGAGTAAAGCACCAGCCTGAAGCACCACCTCACCATAAAGTAGCATCATCAAGCGTCCTCCAGAAGCCAGGCATCAGCAGAAGCCCCCAGCCCCAGAAGAGCGATCCCATGCTGCAGAAGCCCCAGCAGAAGCCAGAGTGTGGGCCCCAGGGGGTGGGGGAGGGTGGCCCTGTCCTCTTGCCATGGGCCTGGCAGCAGAATGGCTGGGCTTTCATCTTCTTCCCTGGTTGTGGGGTTGTCTGGCTTGCAGGCAGGCTGGCAGGCAGGCTGGGCAGGGCAGGCATGCAAGGCAGGCTGGCAGGCTGCAGGCAGGCAGGACAGGCAGGCAGGCTAGCAAGCTGTGTTCTGGAAGCAGGTCTTTCCTCTGAATGTTGACCTGCTTGGGAGCTGAATTCCTTTATATCTGTGGGGCTGACCGAATGCATCCTCCGTGCAATGCGCAGTGAACGCTAAGGCATCGCTAGGCATCCGCTAGCTTTTTTCCGCTAGGCTTCCGCTAAAGTATCCACTAGGCTTCCGCTCTGCATCCGCTTCATCGCTTCGGCATCCGCTGTGCATCCGCTTCATCCCGCTCACGTCCGCTCTCATCGCTCCTTTCTGTTCCGCGTCGCTTTGCCTGCACTCCCCGGAAGCCCTTGCGGATGTGCCATCCACTGCTCATCTGCCTTTCCATCCGCTAGGCTTCCGTTGGACATCTGCTTTCCATCCCGCCCTATGTCTCCCCCGTCTGTTCCTTTCTGTGTTGTCCCGCTCTGGTTATGCCATAATTTTTTGCCCTTTTGAGAAGCAAGTAACAATGGATGGAACATTTTGTTCTCGTCCGCTGTGTTCCCTTTTTACAAACGTTTTGCATCAGTTGGCCAGTGTGACAGGGCTTAACTTTTCTTTTGTGTGTATGTAATAGGGGGAAACATAAACAGATCCTGCCATCCATAGCATGGGAATAATGTGGAGGAGGAGGAGGGAGAGGAGGAGGAGGAAGGGAGGGAGGAGGAGGAAGGAGGAGGAGGAGGGAGAGGAGGAGGGAGGAGGAGGAGGAGGAAGAAGAAGAAGAAGAAGAAGAAGAAGAAGAAGAAGAGAAGAGAAAGAAGAAGAAAAAGAAGAAAAAGAAGAAAAAGAAAGAAAGAAAATAATAGATTCTATATAAATTCAAGCTTTATATTTCAACAATTCAGTCACTTAAATATGAGCCAGCAGTGTGGTGGTAAGGTGTCAAACAAACACAAACAACAACAAACCAACAACATCCTGCTGTATTAAACAGAGGATAGAACAAAGATCAGCAAAAGTGTTAATACCATTTATATAGACCACACTTGAATATTGCAATCCAGTTTTGGTCACCACCAATCTAAGAAAGATGTTGAGACTCTAGAAAGAGGTAGAAGAAGAGCAACAAAAATGAATTAGGGACAGGAGAATAAAACATGAAGAAACATTTCAGGAATCCTGTATGTCTAGTTCTAATGGAAGAAGGACTAAGAGTGATATGACAAACAGTGTTCCAATATCTCACGGTTTGCACAAGAAGAGGGAGTCAACCTATTCTAAAAGCAGGGGTCACCTGTTTTTGGACCTCAGGGACCACCCAAAAACTCATAATTTTAAATCTAATGGACCGAGACCCTGGAAATCCCAAAAATTCTGCAGGAAAATTCCCACCCCAGTTTTCTAACAAATTGATCATTCTTTATTTCGGATTGCAGGATACCGTCTCCAGCTCCGTTCTCAGGGGGAGGTGGAGAGACTTTTGTGTCCTTCTGCAAGAAGGCAGCAGAAGTCTTTCCTTGTCTCTCCCAGCAGAACTCTGGCCCAAAATAATATTTGTGAGACTTGTTGTACTGGTGCAGCCTACATGGAAGCAGGATGCCTTGCAGGTCCCAATTTGACTCATTTCTGGCAGAGGTTTGGGGGAGAGAAGAAAGACTTTTGCCTGCTTTCCTTTGTGGCAGCCAAAAGCAGAAGAAGAAGAGAAGTAGAAGAAGCAGCCCAGAGACCAGGTCAGGTGGTGTGTGGCAAGTGGGGCAAGTTCTCCCCCCTCCGCCCTTTCCTCCCCTCCCACTCACTACTCATGTTGTTCACAATGGCAAGCAATGCAAGCCTTGTGTTCCTGGCACAGCCTGGTTAATTGCTTTGGGGGATGCTTTTGGAAAGTGAGATTTCTCTGAAGAACCAACGCAAATTTTGCTGCAACCACCAGTGGTTTCCGACGCACTGGTTGGCGACTATCTTCCAAAGCATTTTGGAGGCAGAGAGAAGAAACAATGGGTGGAAACTAATTAAGGAGAGAGCCAATTCTAGAACTAAGGATTAATTTCCTAGTAAGATAACAATTAATCAATTGGAAAGACTTGACTTCAGAAGTTGTGTGTGCTCCATGCATTTGATTTTCTAAAGAAAAGATTGGAACCAATAATTTTGTCCTGAAATGACCCTCTGCTTGTTCAGGGGGTTGGACTAGAAAGATTCTCCAAGATCCATTCAAATTTGTTATTCTATTTACATTATCTCTTAAGGATTCTCAATTTACAGCACCATTTGGGGCATGGTAATGAAAAACAGGGAATATCTGTGCCCTCCATCACTAATGGAATGGAAAGAATCTGGCAGTTGAGCGCTCATTTGTTGGGCCAAAATGGGTTTCTTAACCTGGGAGATGCTTGTAAGCATACTTCAGCTCTTGAACCCTCTATTGATTGGGGATTTAGAGGTAAATGGAGGTTTTAAGATACAGGATGAATGGACAATTCAACTGAGTATTAAGCCGCATGTCACACTGGCCAACGATGCAAAAAGGACACAGCGGATGAGCAAAAATGTTCCATCCGTTGTTATCCGCTCCCAAAAGGGGCAAAATTTTGCATAACCGGTAGCGGATAACAGGAAAGGAACGGATGCGGGGGAGGACGGCAGGGCGGATGTTCAAAGTGGATGCGGAATGGAAGCCCAGCGGATGGAAGCGGATGGGAGCGATGGCACATCCTGCTAAGGCTTCTGGGGACCTCAGCAAAAGCGGACGCGGAACGGATCAGCGGATGCAGACTGGATGAGCGGATGCAGAGCGGAAGCCTAGCGGAGCCACAGCGGAAGCCTAGCGGATGCCGAGCGTTAATTGCGCAATGCGGGGGGATGCATTGCGTCAGCCACGCGGATAATAACGGAAGGAGCTCGGAAAGCAGGTCGCCAAATTCAGAGGAAAGACCCTGCTATCGGACGGCATTGGTTGCCTTGCGTGCCCTGCCTGCATGTCTGCCTGCCAGCCCTTGGCTGCCAGCCTTGCTGCCAGCACTTGCTACCAGCATTGCTGCCAGCCTTGCTTAACCAGCCTTGCTACAGCCTTGCTTCCAGCCTTGCTGCCAGAAAGTCTGCCTGCCAAGCCTTGCTGCCAGCCTGCCTGCAAGCCTTGCTGGGCCAGCAAGTCTGCCTGACCAGCCTTGGCTGGCCTGCCTTCCTGCCAGCCTTGGTGCCAGCCCTCCCTGCCAGCCTTCCTGCCAGCCTTGGTTCCTGCCAGCCTCCCTGCCCGCCAGCAACCCACAACCCATGGCGAAAGCCAACAGCCAAGCCTCAGCCATCTGCTGGCCGAGCCCTGGCAAGAGGGACAGGGCTAACCATCCCGCCCCTGGGCCCAACTCTGGTTCTCCTGGGGCTTTTTTGCAGACGGGCTCGCTCCTTCTGGGGCTGGCGCTTCTGCTGCTTCTGCTTCTGGAGGAACGATGAACAAGCACTCCAGCACCAGCCACCTTCCACAGCTACCTGCACCCTTCACCCTGGGACTGAGCAACCAAGAGGAGTGCCTAGAAGATCATTTTTGTTTTATAGTTGTTGTTAACAAATCTATTTATGATTCCACACACTTGCTTCAATTTTCTTTTTTTTAATAAAGTCTTGCCTGACTTTTAGAAATGGTTTTTAAGCCTTTTGCATGCTTGTGGCGATGGGTTAAGAAGAGCTGTGGGATGGGCAGGGGATACCTGTGGGATGGGCAGAGGGATATTCTTTGGGATGGGTAATAAGGCTGTGGGATAGATAAACCTACAGTACAAGCATAGTGGGACTGTGTGGTCCACCCTCCAGGTGCACCCTTTGGCCCTTCATTACAATACAATGTAAGATTGATCCACCACATGTCAACATAAACACAAACTCTTTATTAAAACAACCCTGTTCATTGGTAGGCCCAACCAAACATAACATGGCCCAAGTCCCCTCGATCCGTTGTGAATGAGACAGGCTGAAGGAAGCATCCATTAAGCATCTACCATCCTGTCTTGCCACTCCACTGCTCTAGCTTGGGGAGTTGCACGCAGTGTCTCAGGAGGTTGGCTGCTTCTCTTTCGCTCATGTGAGGCTCTGTGGGGGCCTTGCACATCCTCAGTGTCGATCAAGTTTCGCCCTTGCCTCCATTCCCCAGGCTCCATGTCCCCATTGCCATTGCTGGAGTTCCACGAGCCTGTTCCTGCAAGACTGGGTAGGGGTGCGCATGAATTGTGCAGGATGCGCAAGCTTCCATGGATCCTCCTCATGAATCCTCTGGGCAATGCTGGCATGGTTGTGAGAAGTACCTGGAAACTGTGGCCAGGATGCCAAAGGCGTTTGCCACACCACCACCGCCTTGCCCTGGACAGCCTGTAGTTGAAGATCCTCTCTTCAACGGGTGGAGTCCCTGGAAGTGTAGGGCTTAATGAGGTAGGCTGTGAGGGGAAGGTGTCCATCCCCCAGATGAAAGTAGGGCAAATCTTGTGTGTCGTTGGGCATGGGTTTCTGGATCTGGGAAGCCCAATGATGAGGTTGCCTTCCAGCTCCTCCTGAGGTGACTGGCGTTGTATACCTGGGCAATTTGAAGATGAGCCGCTTCCTGAAGCATCGATGTTACATGAACTTGTAGTCAGCATCGCCATGGCAAAGAGGATGATGCTGAAAGAAGCCCTTGGAATTGAAATAAGTTGGAGCTGAGTGGTTGGGATTTGCAGGCACGTTGCTTGCATGATGGCTCCAACCGGTGTGTGGTAAGTTCACTTCTGATACCACTGCCTCTGCAACTTTCTTCCAGCCTTCTTCCAGTGGAGGGGTGCTGGAGGAAGCTCCACTCCTCTGAACCACAATGCTGATGGTGTTGGGATGGCACCCTCCAGCTGTAACTGCAATGCTCCTGTAGGAAGGTCCTGAGGCAAGGTGGCTCAGAGTGAGTGCCACCTTGAGCCAGGGTCCAGGCTGGGCCGGAAGCTGTGTTTGCCCTTTTGGTCGCCTGGTTTCAGGTGCTACACCAACTTCGTCAAACATGGCTGGAGGCCATCCTCATGAAAGTTCTGGAAGCCCCGAGTGTCTTCGTTCCTGAGCTCCACCCATCAAGCTTGTTGTACAGTCCGTCCCTCTGACTCTTCTGGCCGAACCATCTTTCGGATCTAGACTCTTTTGGGTTGGCTCCTTTTCTTCCTCGCAGTGGAGTTCAGAGAGCTGCAGATGGCTCGCACTTTTGCAGACGATGGTGCTGCCGAAAGGAACTTTGTTACAATCACGGTGGACATGATCTGGATGCTGTGAAGAGGAAGAGCCAGAGAAGGCTGCAGAGGTCTGACCACTGGGCTGCCTGTTCTGAAAGTGAGATGCAGGCGAGTTGCTCCCCTTTTTATAGGCAGTATTAGGTGTCCCTTTGCATCCTTAGGCATCCTCTAGGCAATCCTGCAGACATCCTTAATATCCGAGATAGGTCCCCTCTGCAAACGTTTTTTCCGTTTTAAACACTTTGTTTCTATTCTGCATCCGCTAGGCATCTGTTCTGCGTCCATTCCGCTTCCTCCCTGCGTCCGGGCGGATGCGAGTTGCGCGGACGCGCAGCGGATGCCTAGCGGATATAGCGGATGCGTAACGGATGCGTAGCGGATGCGTAGCGAATGCAGAACGGACGAACTGGATACATTTTCCGTGCAAAAGTTTTAGGCAGCCCAAAACTTTTAGAGTGGATGAAATGTCAATAAACGGATGCTGGACGGATAGAGACGAAGCAAAAGGGAGGCAGTGAGTACATCGCGTTTTTGAACGAATGGCAAGGTTTTTTGTCCGTTTTACATCCTCTTTGCATCTGTTGGTTCACTGTGACATGGGCTTTATCAAGTGCAAGCAGTCAAGAAATCCAGACAGTTTAAATGAATATAAAGGTTTATTGCATGTTTACGTTCTCTTCAACAATCTGGACTACTAACAGTCAAAGCAAATTGGTGATAGATAAGAGTCAATGGAATTCAGCTGGAATTAGATCTCTTGTGGGCAGAAAGGGATTCAAACTGATGACATGTTTAACCCCTCCCTCAAGTTCAGCCTGGTCATCTTCCACAATAATAGTCACTTTAATTCTAGTAATGGTGTGATATCATCTATTGAGTTTTTTCCAGCTCCATACAGAAAACCAAAGTGAACTTTGAGATAGGTTGGCAGTTCTTGCTCTAAGTCTTTGGATTTTTTTTAAAAAAATGTTTATTCTATTTCTTTCTGAATCAAACTATTGGACATTCCAGCGCAATATTGACTGGTTGCTTCAAGTAAAAGGAAAAAGTCAGGGGTGGGATTCTACCAATTCGGACCAGTTCTATAGAATCGGTTGTCACGATTCTGCGCAGTTCAGAGAACTGGTAATTCGCACCACTGGCTGGCTCCTCTCCTCCCCCCCCCACCCCCCCACCCGCNGGCAGCAGATTGGAGAAAGGTAGATCTGGGAGTGAAGCTGTGATTCAGCAAGCAGCTCAATCTGCCTGCCTGCTTTGCCTGATTTTGGGTAAAAGTTGCTCTTTTTTTAAAATAAAAAATTCAATCTTTACATATATATTTACAATATTTACATACAAGCCACACCAAGGCAGTCACATGACCACCAAGTCACACAACCCACAAATTAGGCCATGCCCACAGAACCGGGCATGTTTCTTCTTGTTAAGAAATTTGAATCCCACCCCTGGAAAAAATGTTTCTACAGGGTAAGTCTCAAACACCAAAGATCCTTGGAATAATTTTGTCTCCTTGAAAATATCCAGTTACAAGAAGCATTTTTATGAAGTCCTAAGGCACTCAGATTGACATTATTACCTTCTTCCATAATTCTCCACGGAAAGCCTTTTTCTCCAAGCCAATAGGGAATGGTCCTTGGTGGCAACTTCCTTATAACTGTATGTGTGGATTCTTCCAATTCTGGACAAAGGATGATATCCAAACTCTATTAGTCAAATCCATTAAAATCACAGGCATAATTGGTTTATGATTTAAATTTCATGATTTTCAATTATGTTTAAATTAAGCAGATTTATTTGGATCCAGTTCCTTTTTTTTCTTTGTGTTTGAGTTTAACCTCCATGATTTCTGGAGTTAACCATTGTAGTTCATTTGGGGGATGTAGTACTTTTAGAGAAGGACAACATCACTTCAGCTTTTGGATGTCTTAAAATGTTATGAAATGTCACACTTGTGGACAATGACAAACATACCTTTTAGGAGGGGGGAACAGGAAATTCTATTTTTATTTTATTTTTTTGCAAATTACTTCCTCTATAGTTTTCATTCTTCACATTTTTTGAGAAGGGACAGTTTTCACAACCCTTCTCAAAAAATATGAAGAATCGGGTTATTATTTTTAGTAGCTTGAGTCAGATGGGCTATTCAGGATCACAAAAAAAGATGATTCAGAATCTATTTTTGATTCCAAAGGTACAGGTTAGCCATCTGGTTCAGGACTGTGTCTGCTGGAGTAAAATGAGAAGTGTGATTATTTGGATGTGGTTGAAGCCACATAGGAACCCTGACCAGAAGTTTATTATTATAACCATCATCATTGTCACACAGTCAGCCAGAAGTTCAGACTGGATTTGGCATTATCCAATGTATTTGTCACCCATCTCCCAGTTCGAAGCAACTCTAAGCAGCTTGAGGATGAGATAAAATATACAAATATCAAAACAAGATACAAAATTCGAAAGAATTGTGATTAGGTTTAGTTTAGCTTAGCATGACTTGGGAATAGGATGCTGTCCTCCTTCTCCAAGGAAAATCTTAGCGTTTTCAAGAGGAGATTGGGCGTCCTCCATTGTCCAAAACAGATTGGGCTGTTTGATAACACAATTGTGACAAGCCATCAATCCAGATGGTAAGAGAAACTCCTCTTCATAGACAGGTAGGAACTGAGACGACAAGAACTGCATTTATTTTAATCGGGAGTTACACAAATTGCACGCCATGCTTAATTACCCTTGATTAGCCGAACATCAACCTGCAAAATGCCAATTTCACAGTGGTCTTGGAGAAGTAGCCAACATACCTTCAGCTCCTGCTGAGGAATTTGCTGGAAGGCAAAGGTTTCCTTTAAGATGTGAATCTGTGCTTTTGCAGTGGAAGGAAGTTAACAGACAGCCTAATACCCGGTGCTTCTGCTGGCTTTTTGAATGCAAATCCCAGCTGTCAGAGCTTAATTAAAAAGTACCAGTCAGCACTATTTAACAAATGGAAGAGCACTAAATGGTAGGTTACTTGGTGCGGGGATATATGCAATTTCAAAATCCAGTAGGTAGGATGACAGGTATGTAATTATCATCCGATCAAGGAAAGGATGGGAAAGTGATGGCAGTTCCTGAAGCTGGTGGAGCTTTGCCAATGTTACATGCAACCCTTTTGTAAATCCATGGCTTTCCAAAGAAAGCCTTCCCTGGGCAGATTGACCCCAAGCCTCTTAGGAACACACAGCATTGTGCAGAAAGGAACTTTGCAGGAAAAAAATTGGCATGATCATTGGCATGATCTTGCAGAATCCAATCTGGGTTGGTCACTGGGACCAGAGGTTCAATCTTCTGAGTTTTTTACACTTGTGCTGGAGCTCAGGGAACTTCTCTCTCACCAGAATGTCTGCTTTGATCTATTCTATGCATAGTATTCATGTGGTGACTGGCTATGTGTGGCTTTTTAGTGGTTGTTTGGGGCATTGGTGGCTGGTTATTAATTTGTGTTGTTTACTTGTGCTGACTCCTAAGTACCATCCACCACCATCCTGTGATGACCCGGGGCATGACACAAAAGCAACAAAGTCACAAAAGTTGGTAAAGTCCTTTTAATACCTCTAACTTGGCCCCCAATGTCCAGTTATCATTGGCTGTAGAAAAAACTCCCAAAAATAGATTTAAAGGGAAGAAATTCAATCCAAACTCAAAGTAGACGTCAATTATAAATAAAAACCAACACAAACCACGCTGCAGCAATTAACGAAACAGGGCATGATAAGGAATTGCAGACTTTAAAAGATAATGGAACACACTCGGTTGGGAGGACTCCAGAACCCAGATAAGACTTGACAAACAAAGATAATGCATGCTTTGCTTCCAGCAAGGTGCTGTGTGCAAACACCCTTTTAAAATTCTATTTTCCCAGCTGCAGCTAATGAAGGGAATCAGGGCCCTTTTCTCCCCTGTAACCCACATTGTTCCCTTCTCCGTTCCTCCCTGAGTGCCCTAGGATGAAGAGGGGGTGGCGCTGGGTCTTCCTCTGAATGCCCACCCAGACTGTGCCCTTCCCCAGTTTCTTTCACAGACACTGGAGCCACACACTCCTACACCCTGTCAGCTGCTCAACCTCCCCAACAGGGCCATGACACATCTTGTCAGAGCTGAAGAAGCTTCTTGGATGAGAAGTGAAACATATTCAAAGAAAAAACAAGAAAGTCCAGTTGCTTCCTGAAAAAGCACTTTTGGGACAACCATTACCTGGATGACTGCGAATCACTGCAGACTTTTACCAGGCACTACATAAATGTGAGGCATAGAATAGCCTAAAGCTAAAACCTTCTGGAGAGAGAGAAGTTTGTTTATTTGTTTGTTTAAAAAATGTATTGGCCACCCATTTTACCGTAAGTTGACTCTGGGTGGCTTACAGTTACCTATATAGGGTGGGATATAATTAAATAAGTAAAGAAACAAAGAAAGTGTCAGGGTTCCAAATAATAACCCCAATGTCAACTCATAAATCATTCCTCATGATTTAATTAGGGCAATCGTCAGAACCCTGACACCCAAAGCAATCAAAACTCTGAGGCCTAGAGGTTTCTCATAGCATAATTTTATTTGGGATGTTATTTTGTCACAGCTAGTGAAAACCTGGCTCTGAAGGATCTGGGGTTTTCCCCACCCAAATCAAAGCCCAAAGTTCATGTCCTCCAGGCCACATGTCCATCACAGGGTCCAATCAGGTTGTAGTCTCAACTCTGGCTGGCTTTAGCCCGTACTCTTTCAACGCCTGGTAGAGCATCCTTGGCTCCCATGAGAAAGAATGTTATTACAGCTACACTTTCCCCCAGCTCTCTCTATCTCCCCCCTTACGTTCCCACAGCTTTACCCAGCCTTGCTGTGGCAGCCCTGAAGATGTTCCCAAAAATGGCTTCAGGGCTGTCAGAAACAAAATAAAGAAACTAACTTCTGGTTTCCACTTTAAGTCAAAACTGCACATGAAACCAGATGCATCTTTCGGTTATGTATGTCAAAATCTTGGAGATGGCAGATATGTAAACTCTGTGCTTTTGTTACATTCATGCAGCATGTTTCACCACACTGCCTAGGCAAATGCCCTTTCATAAAACAAAATCCATTATTAATAGAGCTGTGCAATCTGGAATGCTGTGCAGGAGCTGGCTCAGAAGTGGCTGAATGCAAGCTGTCTGGAGGATGCTTTGTTCACATTCTCCAAGCATCTGGGAAAGCTTTAATATGCACTGTGGAGAGCATGGGTCTTATCTCCTCTGCTGCACTTGCTGAAGCATGAGTGGCCCTTTCTATGTACACTGTCATAGCTTTGATGAGCATTTCAAAGGGGCAAAATCTTTGATATTGTTTTTCAAATTCCAGATGTACCTCTTCCCTCATCCAGCATAGTTCATACCAAGGATTTGTGTGTTCAGCTGGAAGCAGGCTCTTCAGTCTTCTTTAGAATGAAAAAGGATCTTCTCTTTCGTCTTCTCCAGACTTTTGGTCACTCATATCTCTGGCATAGAAGCCTCTTCTTACTCAGGCTAATAGTCTAGGACAGGGGTCTTCAAACTTGACAGCTTTAAGACTTGTAGACTTCAACTCCCAGAATTCCTCCTCCAGCCAAGTTCGAAGACCTTTGGTCTAGGAGACAAAGATGAGTGAGTTTAAGAGACAAAGACAAGTTTTCTAGCAAGCAAAAGTATTCTACAAGTACAATATATTGCCTCTTTGCTTCAGTGAAGAGTTCCACTTCAACTCCATGGGATAAACCTACAATAGATCACTTTAGCACTGGCCTAAGAATGAGCAAATCAAGTGTGAGCCTGAAAAACAAGTCTTCAACAAATATCAGGCATGATGAACAGTAAGGCAAAATTCTAAAAATATAATCCGTTCCTTCTGTTTCATGATGTCAGTAAGAATTACGCCCTTTTCAAAGATGGAAACATACTAAGATATTACAGCAAGTGCATGTCTCCCTCAGCCATAATTCCACTGCTGAAGTTCTTGAAACAAAATGGACCCAAAGGGAGAATATAAGTACAATGGCTGTGAAAATAATGTCAGCTGTGAGGATGTGGCCTTGAGTAATAGCTTAGATCACACTTTTTCTTCATTGCATTGCACAGAAGTACCAAATATTAAAAAATTTGTTGATATGAAGGCTAAGATTCTTCTTCTTCTTCTTCTTCTTCTTCTTCTTCTTCTTCTTCTTCTTCTTCTTCTTCTTCTTCTTCTTCTTCCTCCTCCTCCCCCCCTCTATAATCATCATCATCATCATCATCATCATCATCCCCAAACATCTGGTGTACCAATTAAACACCACCAACTTTGATAAAATCATCATCAGTCAATTGCTAAGGCAGTTTCACATGGAACAGCCGAGGTGGCACAATGGTTAGCATGCAGTACTTCAGGCTATTCCTGCTAACTGACTGCTGCCTGCTATTTGACAGTTCGAATCTCACCAGGCTCAAGGTTGACTCATCCTTCCATCCTTCTGAGGTTGGTAAAATGAGGACCCAGATTGTTGGGGCCAATAGGCTGACTCTGTAAACCATTCAGAGAGGGCTGTAAAGCGCTGTAAAGTCTAAGTGCTATAGCTATTATATTTTGCCACAATAATACTTTCATACATCAACTGCCTCTCCCAGGTCCTTGAGCAGGATTCAACAGGTGGATCAAAATGCCAAATCCAGTCGAAACATCTGGCTGTGAATAACCATAATAATTATCAATTACAAAGCTGAAAAGGCAGCTCTGCTTGAAACAGCTTACATATTTTTACCAACATTAACATTTACCATTTAGCAACAATATTTTTACCATCTTTGAACAACAGCATCTGTCTCTCCTAGGTCCTTGGGAAAGACTTAATAGATGGATAAAAATGCCCAAACTGGTCTAAACCTCTGAGTGTGCAACAAACCATAATTCAAGCCTGCACTACAGGTATTTGTGATTGTTTTGATCTTTCTTCTTGATGCACATCAACCCCAGTCTTTCTGTGCAATGAGATATCGAAAAAGTGATTCTTCACCCAGTGTTTCAAATGAAATTATGTACTTCAAAGGAAAGTCTTTTTGTGAGTCCCCCTTTATAGGGCCATGGATTGCTCTCTTAGTTCTCTTTATTATACCTAATAAAAGCTTTTGTCTTCATCTGGCTTTTGAAGTCCTCCAGTTCTTTTGATCCTGTCTTTCCCATTAGACTGATGGTTACTTAGTGCTCGTTCTTCAGATAATTTTATTTTGGTGGAAGTGAGAGTTTATGTAACTTTAACAAGTTTTCTTCTTCTCCTCCTTCTCCTCCTCCTTTTCCTTCTCCTTCTTCCTAGCGTATTCCCACAAGTGCAGGGTCCACTTTTCAAATCATTGAGCACCACTTTGCATAGTCGGCTGCATCTTCAGGCCCACGGCTTGCATATCTTTGTTGATGGTGTTTTTCCATCTCTTTTTTGGACGCCCACAAGGTCACCAGTCATTGATAGGCAGTCTTGGCCATGATGGAAGGTGCTGCTCTCTGGACATGCCCATACCAGCAGACCTGGCCTTCTCCCATCTTCTCTATAATTGGTGTCACATCAAAATGTTGTCAAATAGTGTCATTTGTGGTGTAGTCAAGAAGGGAGATGCCCAATATCCAATGGAGCATTTGCATTTCCATGGCATGGAGATAGCTTTTTATTTTATTTTATTTATTTATTTGTCCAGCAAGTATTAGATAATAGGTATAAGTATAAGCATGGTTATGAATACATGAAATGGATATGAATAAAAAAGAAACAATAGGTCAGCGACAGTAGTCACATTGGTGCACTTATGCATGCCCCTTACAGACCTCTTGGGAAAGGGGTGAGGTCAATAGAAGACAGTCTAAAGTTGAAGTTTTTGGGGTTTGGGGAAGAAACCACAGAGTCAGGTGGAGTATTCCAGACATTGACCACTCTGTTGCTGAAGTCGTATTTCCTGCAATCAAGTTTGGTGCGATTAACCTTAAGTTTGCATCTATTGTTTGCTCTTGTGTTGTTATGATTGAAGCTGAAGTATTCATTGACAGGTAAGTCATTGCAATGTATGATTTTATATACCATACTTAGATCAGACCAAAGTGTCATAGTTCTAGGTTGTCTAGTTCTAGAATTTCAAGTCTGGTGGCATAAGATATTTTGCAATGAGTAGAGTAGAGGAGAAGAGTAGAGGAGTGGAGAAAGCTTTTGGTTCCTATTGTGGTTGCCCAGCATTCACTGATGTAACTCTGTCAATTAAATAATTAAAACAACAAAGAAATGAAAAGCTAAGGGGAGCATACATATGGTGTTTCTTAAGCTCCTAACTGGCCGTTCTTTTTGACTCTGAGCTTATTTTAGTATTTCCCCATTCCATTCCATCACAAAAAAGATGATACAGAATAGATCGCTGTACAGTGTTATTATTTCATGCTGATTTTCTCTTTACCATTGCAAGGAACTTGGTGGGGCTTTGGGACCTATTAGCTTGACCTACCAGGATATTACCTCCATTCTTGGAACCTACTGTGAATCAATGGCATCTTTTCATTTGATCTGGTAAAGCAGGAATAAAGCTGGGAGGCAGAGGAGACATCATGCTGGGAAGAGACTAAAAAAAATTGGATGGACTTTATAGAAAATAACATACAATTAAAATTTGACTAATGAGGGATGAGTGAAAGAGCTAAAACAAAGCACAAATGAGCCTTAGGAGAGTAGGAGTATAGTGGAGAACAAATCATTAAAGAACATAATAAGCAGGGAAGGAGAGGAAGAATATTAATTGCTCTGGAAGGGTATAATTATGAGTAATGGGATGATAACATAAAAGAGAATATTTAAGCCAATCAATAGGAAGAACTACCTCTTGGTGTGAAGTCTAGGAAAGCAGAAGAATACACAGATATAAATCACAGGTGAAATGTTTTCCAGACAACATTTTGTATATATTGTTGTTGATTTGCTTGCATGCAAGATGGTCTGAAAAATAAAATCCTCTTATATTATCTTCCTGTGCAGGAAATCTGATTTGCAATACATGGCAGTGGAGAACATGATCGTATCTTCTCTTGAAAATATTTTATTTCCTCCCCTTAATATGTACCAAGATATTTGCTAAACTAAGAGCTGTAGAAATCCTGGACTTTATAAGAACCTAAAAGTAGATTGATAGTGCTGAAAAATTTATGAAGCCTTCAAGAATCTGTCTTTGAGTTCAAGACTTATGACAAGTAAAGTGTGAGTGGGTGGTTTTGACCATAATCCGTGATGTTGAGGTAGTGCAGTGGTTAGAATGCAATATTGCAGGCTAATTCTGCCAACTGTCAGCAGTTCAATTCTAACCGGCTCAAGGTTGAATCAGCCTTCCATCCTTCTGAGGTCAATAAAATGAGGACCCAGATTATTGAGGGATATATGCTGACTCTGCAAACTGCTTAGAGAGGGCTGTAAGGCACTATAAAGTGGTATATAAATCTAAGTGCTGCTGTTATTGCTATCCATATTCCAGCTGACCAGGGCAAGTTGGGATAATGACGTGTGGCCAGAAATAAAATGGGATTCAAATAGAATAGAATACAATTCTTTATTGGCCAAGTGTGATTGGACACACAAGGAATTTGTCTTGGTGTAAATGCTTTCATTGTACATAAAAGAAAAGATGCATTCGTCAAGGGTCAAGAATCATAAGGTACAACACTTAATTATAGTCATAGGGCACAATAAGCAATCAAATCATACTGGGAAACAGTTAATATAAATTGTAAGGATACAAGGGACAAAGTTATAGTCATGCAGTCACAAGTGGGAGGGGATGGATGATAAGGAGTGATGAGAAGATTAATAGTAATAGTAGTGCAGACTTTGTAAATAGTTGGACAGTGTTGAGGAAATTATTTGTTTAGCAGAGTGATGGCATTTGGGAAAAAACTGTTCTCTCTTCTCTAATTCTATTGCTAAGAGCTGGACCAATGAACTGTATATTCCCTAGTGCCGGCAAGAGAAATAATGTTCCAACTCCCATCCCCAGTTCTCATTCAATTTAATAAACGACAATTTACATTAAGAATTAGCTCAGTTTCAGACAATTTGTCGAAAGTGAACTGGCATTTACTCAGTTACATGTGTGTGTCAGTGATGGGATTCCAAACTGCATACTACCGGTTCTGCGTGCTACGCACTCAAACATTATTTTGCATGCATGCGCAGCACTCAAAGATCACTTCATGTGCACGTGCAGCACTCAAAGATCGCCCTCGGTGAAGTAAGCTATTTGTTTTAGCTAAGCTGAGGTGTAGCAATCCGCTCTGCCGCACAGAACTAAAAATCAGTGGAATATAGTCTGGGAAAGGGCAGGTGGGTGGGCCCAGCCAGAGGTGATATTTGCCAGTTCTCAGAACTGGTTAAAATTTCCACTACCGGTATGCCAGAACTGGTCTGAACTGGCTGAATACCACTTCTGGTGTGTGTGTGTGTATGTGTTCTGACCCAAATCTGGTTCCAAAGAAGCAAACACGAGAAAAAGGTAACAGCACAACCTTTTAATGTTTCTTTATGAATCCCGTTCCTTCACGGGTAAAAGGCTGCTTCAAACCAATTAGTTCTGATAAGAAAGAGCCTTGCCAAGGTTTTGCAAGGCTGCCAAGAATACCAGACAAAATTACTAAGCAATAATTCCAACACAAAGAGTCTCCAAACACCAACTCACACATTCCTAACATCCACCAGTCTTGAGTAAAACTTCTTTGCCTTCTGCAAAGAACTGCAATTTCTCAGTTGGCTTTTATCTCCTCAGGGAGGGGCCGTTACCTTGCAGCCTTACTCCTGAGTCACCCGTGCTGCTGCAGCTGCTCTTTCCTTCGAGCAGCACATGCATGCTGGGCACATGCATGCTGGGCATGGGCTCCTCAGGGACCCCTTCATCTCTGCTGCCACCCTCCACAATCTCCAAGGGCAGCCTTCCTGATGGTCCTGGCCCCATCCCTGCATCACATGCAGGCCCCTCATCTGGGTCTTCGCTCTCTGAGCCCTCAGCCATCTGCACCTGCTGTCGCCGAACCACAACACAAAGTGAGAGAAAATTGAGAAACGATATATGTGAGAATATACATTTCTGTGAAATGACTTTAGCCATGTATTTTTGCCCCCTTTCTAAATTTAACTGTGATGTGAAAAAGAGGGGGGTTTTTTGTTGCTGAGATAAGGAAGTTAAGAAAATAAGAGTGAAATTCTCTTTACCATGATCCTAGGAAAACTCATCCAATCATATGAATGAATGGACTGCTTTTGGGGGGGAAACCCTTTTTATTTTTTGCAATGTATTTGATATCTTATGTAGTACCACCTTAAAAAAAATTCATTATTGTGATAACCTTTTTAAAAGAATGACAGAGGGATGGGAATCTGTGCAAATTCTTCTTAAAATTCAATAAAGTTAAACTGTATTCTTTTTTTCACTACCAGCATAAACTGTGCTAAATCAATTCTGTGTTAATGTTACGTTTAACTGTATTATCTGTCAATGATCTGGAAAGAAAGATCCAATTCTATCATGACAGACAATTTTCTTAAAAAAGCATTTCCTTCCCTTCATGATTTATTAACCCATGAGACCTGAAAGAAAATGGAATTGCCATCTCTGAGGAAAAAATGGGGTACATTTTCAGGAAGAAGTGCATTACATTGCCATGTTTCCCGAAAAATAAGGCCCTATCTTATTATTATTTTTTTGCCACCCAAAAAGGCACCAGGTCTTATTTTGGGGGGATGTCATCCACTGTCTAACCTCACTTGCGCGTGTCGCCCCTGGCCTCCTTTTCGCTTTCAGAGGCCTTTAGGAACTTCTTCTTCTGTGGCCAGCAAGGCTTTCCTGAAGGCCTTTGCAGCTGATAACAAAGCTCCAGATTGACCTGGGTCTCTGTTATCAGCTACAGAAACCTTGAGGAAAACCTTGCTGGCTTCAGAAGAAATGGGCTGGCAAGGCAGGTGTCAGGGTGTGCGAGGCCTGGTACAAAAGTCCAAAGGTAAGTAGTAGGACAGCTCCATCCCCCATCCCCACACTAGCACTCTGGAATGGATGGGATCTTAATTAGGGCTTATTTTGGGGGTGGGGCTTAAGGCCCTGTCACACTGCCCAACAGATGCAAAACGGACACAACGGACGAGCAAAATGTTCCATCTGTTGTTATCCATCAATCCTCAAAAGGGGCAAAAATTTGTATAACCAGAGTGGATAACACGGAAAGGAATGAACGCGGGGAGGACACAGAGCGGATGGAAAGCGGATGCGGAACGGAAGCCCAGCGGATGGAAGCGGATGGGAGCGGATAACACATCCGCTAGGCTTCCGGGGGGCCTCAGCAAAGCGGACGCGGAACAGATACAGCGGATGCACAGCGGATGCACAGTGGTGAAGCGGATGCACAGCGAAGCCTAGCAGATGCCGAGCGTTAATTGCGCATGCGGGAGATGCATTGCGTAAGGCCCGGATATAACGGAAGCACCTCGGAAGCAGAGTCACCATTCAGAGGAAAGACCTGCTGCCGGTCGGATTGACAGCCTTGCCTGCCCTGCCTGCATGCCTGCCTGCAAGCCTTGCTGCCAGCCTTGCTGCAAGCCTTGCTGCCAGCCTTGCTGCAAAGCCTTGCTGCCAGCCTCCTGCCAGCCTTGCCTGTCTGCCTGCTCAAGCCTTGCTGTCTGCCTGCCTGCCAGCCTTGCCTGCCCCTGCCTGCGAGCCTTGCTGCAAGACTCCCTGCAGCCTTGCTGTCTGCCTGCCTGCAAGCCTTGCTGCAGCCAGTCTGCCTGCCAGCCTTGGTGCCTGCTTTCCTGCAGCCTTGGGTTCATGCCTGCCTGCAAGCCTTCCTGCCAGCCTTGGTGGAAGCCTTCCTGCCAGCCTTGGTGCATGCCTGCCTGCCAGCCTGCCTGCCAGCCTTGGTGCCTGCCTGCCTGCAAGCCTTGGTGCCCTGACTGCCAGCCTTCCTGCCAGCCTCCCTGCACAGCCAGCAACCCCACAACCAAGGGGAGGAACAGAAAGCCCAGCCATCTGCTTGCCAGCCCTTACAAGGGGGACAGGGCTACCATCCCACCCCTGGCCCTCACTCTGGTTCTCCTGGGGCTTCTGCAGCACGGGCTCGCTCTTCTGGGCTGGGGCTTCTGCTGCTTCCTGCTTCTGGAGGAGCTGATGATTGGCGGGGATCAGACAAGCACTCCAGCACCAACCCTCCACAGCACCTGGACCCCTTCACCCCTGAGACTGAGTGACCAAGAGGAGTGCCAGAAGACCTCATTTTTGTTTTTATAGCTTGTTATAATAAAGTCTATTTTTGATTAACACACTTGCTTCATTTCTTTTTTTCATAAAGTCTTGGTGGAATTAGAATGGTTTAAGCCTTTGCATGCTTATGGATGGGTTAAATAGCAGTGGGATGGGCAGGGATACCTTTGGGATGGGTAATAGCTGTGGGATGGGCAGGGATAACTTTGGAATGGGTAATAGCTGTGGAATAGATAAACCCCCAATGCAAGCATAATGGGACTGTATGGTCCACCCTCCCAGGTGCCAACCTTTGACCTTCATTATCAATAACAATGTAAGCATTGATCCACAATGTCAACATAAACACAACTCTTATATTAAATGCCCTGTTCATGTAGGCCCACCCAACATACATGGCCCAATCTCATTCAGTGTGATGAGACAGGCTGAAGGAAGCATCCATTAAATCATCTACCATCCTGTCTTGCCACTCCATGTCCAGCTGGGGAGTTGCACCATGGTCTCAGGAGGTTGCCTGCTTCTTCCTTCACGTGAGGCTCTGTTGGGGCCTTGCACATCCTCAGTGTCATCAGGATTCACCCTTTGCTCCATTCCCCAGGCTCCATTTCCCCATTGCCTTGTTGGAGGTCCACGAGCCTGTTCTACAAGACTGGGTAGCGGTGGAGCAGAGATTGTTGCAGGATGCAGCAAGCTTTCACAATGTTCCTCACGGTCTCTGGGCGATGCTGCATGGTGGTGAGAAGTACCTGGAACCTGTTGGCCGGATGCCAAAGGCTTTCTCCACCACCCGCGCTTGCCTGGACAGCCTGTAGTTGAAGATCTCTCTTCACGGGTGAGGCATTTGGAGGTGTAGGGCTTCATGAGGTAAGTTGTGGAGGGAGAAGGTGTCTTCCCCACGATGAGTAGGGCACATCTTGCGTGACGTTGGGCAGGGGTTCTGGATCTGGGAATCCCACGATGGAGGTTGCGTTCCAGCCCGTCCTGAGGTCACTGGCATTGTATAACCTGGGCATCTGAAGATGAGCCGTTGCCTGAAGCATGATGTACATGAACTTGTAGTCAGCATCGGACCATGGCGAAGAGGATGAATGCTGAAGAAGCCCTTGTAGTTGTGATAAGAGGACCCTGATTTGGCTGGAGCTTTGCAGGCCATGTGCTTGCCATCGATGGCTCCAACAGTGTGGGGATGTTCCACCTCTGATACCACTGCTCTGCAACTTTCTTCATCCTCCTTCTTCAGTGGAGGGGCACTGGAGGAGCTCCTCCATGTATTCTTCGATGATGGCCTGCACCACTTCTCTGACCACAATGCTGATGGTGTTGTGTGGACCCTCCAGCCGTACTGCATGCTCCTGTACATGGTCCCGAGGCCAGGTGGCGCAGAGAGAGTGCCACCTTGAGCCCAGGTTCCAGGCTGGGCCGGAAGTTGGTGTTTGCCTTGGTCAACCTGGGTGTCAGCCGCTGGCACAACTTCGTCAAACATGGCTGGAGGCATCCTCATGAAGTTCTGGAATGCCCAAGTGTCTTCGTTCCTGAGCTCCACCATCAGCTTGCTGTACAGTCCATCCTCTGCTCTTCTGGCGAACCATCTTCGTACCCAGACGCTTCTTGGCCGCCTCTTTTTCTTCCCGTAGTAGAGTTCCAGAGAGCCTGTAGATGGCTCGCACTGTTGCAGAAGGATGGTGGCTGCCAAAAGGACTTTTTACGATCCACAGTGGACATGACTGGACTACTGGTTGAAGAGGAAGAGTCAGATGAAGGCTGCAAGGTCTGCACCCGCAGGACTGCTGTTCTGAAAGTGAGATCCAGATGATGTTGCTCCCCCTTTTTATAGGCAGTATAGGTTTTCCCCTATGTGTCCCTTTGCATCCTCTAGCATCCTGCAGACATCCATAAATATCCGAGATAGGTCCCTTCTGCGAACGTTTTTTTCGTTTTACATGCTTGTTTCCGTGCTGCATCTGTTAGGCATCCGTTCTGCATCCGTTCGCGCGTCGTTCCGCTTCCTCCCTGCGTCCGTTTACCGCTGAGCGGATGGAGTTGGCGGATGCACAGCAGATGCTAGCGGATATAGTGGATGCATAACGGATGCATAACGGATGCCTAAGCAGATGCCTAGCGGATGCAGAACGGATGAATTGGATACATTTTCCCGCTCAAAAGTTTTGAGGCAGCTCAAAACTTTCTGAGTTGGATGAAACGTCAATAAACGGATGCTGGACAGATAGAGAGGAAGCAAAACGTATGCAGTGAGTACAGAACGGATGCATCGCATTAATCACGGATGGCAAGTGTTTCTCTCTGTTTTACATCCTCCTTTCCATCCGTTGGTGCAGTGTGACAGGAGCTTTAATATTGGGCACACATGTAAAAATCAAACTAGGACTTAAGCCCATGTCCACACTGGCCAACGGATGCAAAAAGGACACAGCGGACGAGCAAAATGTTCCATCCGTTGTTATCCGCTCTCAAAAGGGGACAAAAATTTGCATAACCGGAGCGGATAACACGGACACAGGGAGACGCGGGGCGGATGCAAAGCGGATGCGGAATGGAACCCAGCGGATGGAAGCAGATGGGAGCAGATGGCACATCCGCAGGGCTTCGGGGAGCCTCAGCAAAGCGGACACGGAACGGATACAGCAGATGCACAGCGGATGAAGCGGATGCAGACGGAAGCCTAGCGATGCCAAGCATTAATTGCGCATGCGAGGGGGATGCATTGCGTCAGCCCCATGAATAAAATGGAAGCAGCTGGAAGCAGGTCGCCATTCAGAGGAAAGACCTGCTGCCGGACGGATTGGCTGCCTTGCCTGCCCTGCCTGCATGTCTGCCTGCCAGCCTTGCGCCAGCCCTTGCTGCAGCCTCCTGCCAGCCTGCTGCCAGCTGCCTGCAGCCTGCCAGCCAGTTGCTGCCATTCCCCATTCCTGCCAGCCTGGTTCATGTCGCCTGCAGCCTTGGTGCCGCCGCCTGCCAGCATTCCTGCAGCCTTGGTGCCTGCCCCCACCTCCCTGCCTCCCTGCCAAGCCTTGGTGCTGTCTTGGTGCCAGCTTCCTGCCAGCCTTGGTGCCTGCCTGCCTGCCAGCCTGCCTGCCAGCCTTCTGCTAGCCTTGCTGTCTGCCTGCCAGCCTTGGTCTGCCTCTGCAGCTTCTGCCAGCCTTGGTCTGTATCCTGCCAGCCTTGTGCCTGCCTGCCTGCCAGCTTCCTGCCCAGCCTTGGTGCCTGCCCCTACCTCCCTGCCTCCCTAGCCAGCCTGCCTGTCGGCAGCTCGCAGCCTGGGCTGCCTGCTGCCAGCTGCCGCAGCTCCGCAGTTGCTGCTGGCCGCTGCCAGCCTTGGTGCCTGCTCTGCCTGCAGCTTCCTGCAGCCTTGGTCCGCTCCTGCCGCCTTCTGCACCTTGGTTCCTGCCAGCGCTCGCCTGCCCCAGCAACCCCACAACCATCGAACCAGCAACTCGCCATCTGCTGCCAGCCCTGCAAGGCAGGCTACTGCCCCTTGCCTATCCTGGCCTGGGGCTCTGCAGCACGGCCGCTCTTCTGGGCGGCGCTCTGCTGCTTCTGCTATCTGGAGGAGCTGATGACAAGCACTCCAGCACAGCACCTCCACAGCATGCACCCTCACCCTGGGACTGAGCGACCAAGAGCTGCCAGAGACTCATTTTTGTCTTATAGCTTGTTGTTAATAAAGTCTATTTATGATTCACACACTTGCTTCATTTCTTTTTTTTAATAAAGTCTGCTGAAACTTTTAGAAATGGTTTAAGCCTTTGCATACTTGTGGGATGGGTAAGGATAGCTTTTGGGATGGGTTAGGATAACCTGTGGGATGGGTAATAGCTGTGGGATGGGTTAGGATATCTGTGGAATAGATAAAACCTCCAATGCAAGCATAGTGGACTGTATGGTCCACCCTCCCAGGTGCCACACCTTTGGCCCTTCATTATCAATAACAATGTAACATTGATCCACACATGTCAACATAAACACAACTCTTTATGAAACGCCCTGTCATTGTAGGCCAACCAAACAATACATGCCCAATCTCATACCGTGTGATGAGACAGGCTGGAGGAAGCATTCATTAAGCATCTACCATCCTGTCTTGCCACTCCACTGCTCCAGCTGGGGAGTTGCACCAGTGTCTCAGGAGGTTGCGCTGCTTCTTCCTTCATGTGAGGCTCTTTTGGGGCCTTGCACATCCTCAGTGTCGATCAGCGTTTCGCCCTTGCCTCCATTCTCCAGGCTCCATGTCCCCATTGCCCTTGCTGCAGGTCCACGAGCCTTTCTGCAAGACTGGGTAGCGGGTGCGCATGAGATTGTGCAGGATGCAGCACTTCCATGATCCTCCTCACGGTCCTCTGGCAATGCTGCATGGTGGTGAGAAGTACCTGGAACCTGTTGGCCAGGATGCCAAAGGCATTCGCCACCACCCACCTTGCCCTGGACAGCCTATAGTTGAAGATCCTCTCTTCACGGGTGAGGAGTCTGGAAGTGTAGGGCTTTCATGAGGTAGGTTTGTGAGGGAGAAGGCATCATCCCCCACGATGAAGTAGGGCACATCTTGGGTGTCGGTGGCAGGGTTCTGGATCTGGGAAGCCCACGATGAGGTTTCCTTCGACTCCTCCTTGAGGTGACTGGCTTGTATACCTGGGCTCTGAAGATGAGCCATTGCCTGAAGCATCGATGTACATGAACTTGTAGTCAGCATTGACCATGGCGAAGAGGATGATGCTGAAGAAGCCCTTGTATTGAAATAAGTGGAGCCTGAGTTGGTTGAGATTTGCAGGCCACGTGCTGCCATCTATGGCTCCAACGGTGTGTGGTAAGTTCCACCTTTTGAACCACTGCTCTGCAACTTTCTTCCAGCCTCTTCAGTGGAGGGCACTGGAGGAACTCCTCCAGGTATTCTTCGATGATGCCTGCACCACTTCTCTGACAACAATGCTGATGCTGTTGGATGGCACCCTCCAGCCGTACTGCATGCTCCTGTGGGAGGTCCCTGAAGGCCAGGTGGGCGCAGAGTGAGTGCCACTTGAGCCCAGGTTCCAGACTGGGCCGGAAGCTGTGTGTTGCCTTGTCAATCTGGGTGTCAGGCGCTGCACAAACTTCATCAAACATGGCTGGAGCATCCTTCATGAAGTCTTGGAACGCCCGAGTGTCTTGTTCCTGAGCTCCACCACAGCTTTGTTCCCCAGTCCATCCTCTGCTCTTCTGGTGAACCATCTTCGGATCCAGACTCTTTTTGGGTGGCTCCTTTTCTTCTCGCAGTAGAGTTCAGAGAGCCTGCAGATGGCTTCGCACGTTTGCAGAAGATGGTGGGCTGCCAAAAGGACTTTGTTACAATCCACGGTGGACATGACTGGATGCTGTGAAGAGGAAGAAGTCAGATGAAGGCCTGCAAATCTGCACCGCTGGGCTGCTGTTCTGAAAGTGAGATTCAGGGAGTTGCTCCCGGTTTATAGGCCAGTATAGGTGCCTTTGCATCCTCTAGGCATCCTCTAGCATCCTGTAGACATCCTTAATTCCGAGATAGGTCCCCTCTGCGAACGTTTTTTCCATTTAATAAACGGCTTTGTTCTGTGCTGCATCCATTCTGCATCCGTCCCGTCGGTTCCGCTCCTCCCTGTGTCTGGGCAGATGCGAGTTGCACGGATGCGCGCAGGGGATGCCTAGCGATATAGCGGATGCGTAACCGATGGTGTAAAACGGATGCGTAGCGGATGCGTAGCTGATGCAGAACGGGAACTGGATACATTTCCGCACAAAAGTTTTAGGCAGCCCAAAACTTTTGGAGCGGAATGAAACATTAATAAACGGATGCTGGATGATAGAAGGAAGAGCAAATACGGAGGCAGTGAGTACAAATTGGCGTTTTCCGACTGATGGCGCGTTTCTTTGTCCGTTTTACATCCTCTTTTGCTCCGTTGGTTCAACTGTGATTCCATTTGGGCTTTAACTTTCAGGGTAGGTCGTATTTTCAGGGAAACAATATAAAATTATCATTCAAAAAGTGATAATTTCATTGACTTGATAGAAACGCAATTCTTGTTTGATGTTACACACTTGATCCATTATTCCAAAATAAAAGGTATTTTGTCACATTTAGTTTGATACTTTAAAATCTAGTTTAGCAGTAATGAGTGTATTATTGGTATGTCTTCTTTATCTTATGCAGAAACTCCATCTCATTGTATGTACTTCTTAGTAGAAACAATAGCCAAAAAAAAGACAATGGTAAGCACAATCATCTCATATTTAAAAAGTGCATTTTTGATACAATTAGGGCACTAATGTTTAATGTCTGGATACCTGTTAAATTCCTGCGAATCTTGTGGAGTTGTGACAAAATAGAAATACAATGAATGAATGAATGAATGAATGAATGATAATATAAGATAGGACTAGATAGGATGGGATAGGATAGGATAGGATAGGATAAGACAAGACAGGACAAGATAAGACAAGACAAAACAAGATTTGATTTCTTGGATTAGATCCATTAATATCTTAGTTCAACAATTTGTTTCTCATAGCGGAATCTTTTGGGATGCTTATATGCAGAAGATGGAGACAAACTATATTCCTAAATAGTATTTTGAGGTATCTTGCACCCAATCCAGAAGTAATCCTGAATCTTCAGGATTTTCAAACTATTCAATTTATCTCTGTGTCTAATATAATGAATTCCACAAGCTAATTATCTGCTGTAGGAACAAGGCCTTGCTTCTTTCTATCCTGAATCTTTCGCCAAAGATCTTTGTGAAATGACCCTTAATCTTAGTGTTTTGAGAGTGGGAGAAAAGCTTCTTCCTGTCCATTTTCCTCACACCATGGATGATTTTTTCACACTTCAGTGATATGTCCTCTCAATCACCTTCTTTCTAAATTACACAGTCCCAAATGTTCTAGTTTTTTTTCCATATAAAAGGTGTTTGAGCCACCTGGTTATTTCTGGCCTTTTTCCAGCTCTATTATAATCATTTTCAAATGTGGTGTCCAGAAATATACACAATATTCCAGATGTGGATGTTCCAGTAAAAGCATCACAATATTGACAGGTTTATTTTCAGGCCTTTTTTAATGATGCCTAAGATGGAATTTGACTTCTTCCCAGCTGCCACTTTGCAAGTCCACATCTTCACTAATATAGCCATTATGCTCCTAAAATCTTTTTTTACTTGGTTTGTTGGAGGACAATATTTAGAAAAAGAAATATCATTTTTATATACAGGGTAGCTTGTGAACATTAATATAGGGCCACCAAATGGTGCTGGATAAGGAATCAAGTGATGCAAGACGGAATGAATTCAAGATAAGGTCCCTGGGGGATTGATCTCTCCCACAACAATTTGTCAAAAAGTTTGACATGTGAATCTTGTTGATGAACAAATGTGGAGTATATTCCCAGAAAATACAATAACAACAAAAATATACATTAAGATTCATCTTTGGCTTCTTGGATCCAAGACAGAATTTTCATCACAACCTTTAAATAATAAAAGCAGCACACATGTCTTTAAGGTGTAGCTTTTGTTCACCTTCTCATCTCAACAGACTCATCTGTTATAGACCAAATTATTTTAAAATATCTTACAAATAGAGAAAAATAATCAAAGAGGGTTAATTGGATCCAGAGTCAATTGCATTGACATGGGTGGTTATGGCATTGAATAAATAAATAAATAAATAAAATAGATTGTATTTGAACATGTTCTTCAAAATAAAGAGTTTCAAATATAGAATTCACTCCGGGAAGGAAGGAAGGAAGGAAGGAAGGAAGGAAGGAAGGAAGGAAGGAAGGAAGGAAGGAAGGAAGGAGTTTAATAATGGGTGGAAATGTTCTCTGTGGAGAAGAATTCAATAAAATAAAAAATAATAATAAAGCACATGAACAGAAGAAAAAAAAGAAAGCAAAAAAACAGAAAATGGTCAGCACTGAAAAAAAATATATAGAAAGCTAGTGTTTCCAGATTTTGGAAATCATATCTTATTTAAGAAGGGGAAACTTCATATAGATGTTATTAACTATTAGATTGGCTGGCACAATTATTATTTGTGGTATGTAGTATTATTTTTAGATGCTGCTCAAGTTAGATTTTCTCCTCAAACTAGCCCTTGAAATATTCTACCTAATTCTATAAGCAGAAAGTTGCTCTTGAAAATGCCAAGGCTATTTAAAAGAAGGAGGATTCATTTGGAGAATAGCAAATATATGCTACAGCAAGTAAATATTGAAAAATACTTATGAGTGACAGAGGAATAAATTATCTCATAAGGAAATCCAACATGGTTCATTGCTCTTTTGCAATCCACAACGTGTATTCTCTAAATTCAAATACTCTACCTTGTTAGAGTTACAATATTAGCAGATTGTATTTGCAAACAAGAAGTACATATGGACAGACAGGCTGAAAAAGAGACCAAATTGACCTGGGTCACAGAAAGATTTTTGTAGGAAAATGGCCAAGTTTAATTTTAATCTGGAAATACTTGTGGGTCTTGTTTTGTTTCTTGTACTTTTGAATCAATTACTTGGACTAGTGCCTGCAGTTTTCTTCACAAAGTTTTCAGAAGTGGTTTGCTACTTCCTCTTTCTTCCTAGGGCTGAGGATCGATGACAGATCCAGGCAGGGGTGGGCTTCAAAAATTTCAGCAACTGGTTTTCTGTCTGGCTGCTGAGTGGGTGTGGCCATGGTGGGTGTGGTTTAGTCGGCCTCCTGCATCACAGAAGAGGGGCTGTTTTTGGCTTTCCTCGAGCCTCCAGGAGGGCGAAAAAGAGCTCCCCTGGGCTCCAGATGCCCTCCGGAACTAAACGGGCCCATTTCCAGCCTTCTGGAACTTCCAGGAAGCCCATTTTTCATCCACCCCAGGCTCCGGAGGCCTTCCTTGAGCCTCCAGGAGGGTGAAAACGGCCTCCCTGGGCTCTGGAGGCCCTCCAGCGGCCCATTTTTTGCCCTCTCCAAGCATCGGTGCAGGCCCTGTACTTACCTGGCATCCAAAACAGGCCACATAGGGACTCCTGGGAAGGATGGGATGGGGTGGGCGGGGCCAGCTGGAGGTGGGATTTACCGGTATACTGAACTGTGCAGAATCTTAGCTAGAGGATCGGCCAAGCCCGTGCAAACCCAACGCAGCCCATCCCTGGGTCCAGAGTCACCCAGATGGTTTTGTGTCTAATTCCCATTTAGAATTCATAGTCTTCTGACTTTTAGCCTGGTTCTTTAATCACTATACAAATTGGCTCTCAACAATAACAACAGCAACAACAACAACAAAAATATCCAGAGTAAAAGAGGAAAAAGTTTAACACATGGGGAGAGAATTTGGAGCAATTGGACAACATGAGAAGCTAACAAAATGATAGAGTTGGAAGAGATCTGGATGTCTTCCTGTCCAACTTCAGAACCTCTATACTATTTCAGAAAAGTGATTGTCCAATCTCTTTTTAAAAACTTCCAGTGTTGGAGCATTTGCAACTTCTGGAGGCAAGTTGTTCCACTAATTAATTGTTCTAACTGTCAGGAAATTTTTCCTTAGTTCTAAGTTGATTCTCTCCTTGATAAGTTTCTGTCCATTGTTTCTTGTCCTGCCTTCAGATGCTTTGGAGAATAGGTTGACCCCCCTCTTTTTTAGGGCAGCCCCTTAAACATTGGAACATTGCTATCATATCGCTCCTAATCCTCTTTTAAATTAAACTAGGCATATCTAATTCCTGCAACCATTCTTTGTATGTTTTAGCCTCCAGTCCCCTAATCATTTTATTGTTCTTCTCTGCACTCTTTCTTGAGTCTCAACATCTTTTTTATATTGTGGCAACCAAAAATTGATGGAATGGTCCAGTGATGGGATTCAATTTTTTTTACCACCAGTTCTGTGGGTGTGGCTTGTTGGGCGTGGCAGGGGAAGGATACTGTAAAATCTCCAGTCAGAGGTGGTATTTGCCAGTTCTCCGAACTACTCAAAAGTTCCACCACCAGTTCTCCAGAACTGGTCAGAACCTCCTGAATACAACCCTGGAATAGTCCAAGTGTGGTCTTACCAAGGCATTATAAGACATGGATTCAAGAATAATAGTTGTTGAGGTAGAACATGAGAGTTATAGTCTTAAATCTATCTTCAGTCATTCTACTGCATACCATTCCTCTATAGCTGGGGTCTCCAAACCTGGCAACGTTAATACTTGTGGACTTCAACTCCCAGAATTCCTTAGCCAGCCATGTTTGGAGATTCCAACTCTATAAGGGGAAAAAAACCCTAAGGATAAAGTATCACAGACACTTCCTTGAATTCCTGAAGGAAAGGTACAACATCAAATAACCAACAAACTCAACATCAATAGTCTTCTTTTTCCTTTTACTATTTGTTCTATGGGTAGCAAAATCACCATCACCATCTCTTCTTGAATGTTACTGATGGAGAAATTTTTCTGAAAATTCCATTTCCAAATTCTTTTCAAGTGATTTTTATGTATTTTCTTGCTTTTTAGCATGGTGTTAAAAGTTCAGAATTATTTACAGGGGCATGAAGCTGAACTCATAGATTAATGTTGCTTGCAATTATGGGAATGGCTTGAAAATGAAGCTGAATAAAATTTCCAGTCAACTGGGAAATGTAGCTAGCAGAAAAAGGTGGGAAAAGCCATATACTGGTGTGTAGAATGTGGGATTTAAAGATATGGAGGAGGAGAGGGAGGAGGGGGAGCAAGAGAAGGAAGGAAGGAAGGGATGGAGGAGGAGAAAGAGAAGGAAGAGAAGGAAGAAGAAGAGCAACAGAAGAAAGAAAGAAAGAAAGAAAGAAAGAAAGAAAGAAAGAAAGAAAGAAAGAAAGAAAGAAAGGGAGGGAGGGATGGAATTGGAGAAGAAGATTTTTTGGGCACTTTGTGAAATTAAGAACGGTAAATGGGAAAAAAGCCATCTAGCAAACTTTGGTATTTTTTACACACCAAAGAACCAAAAGGGAGAGAAAAAACTGATGGGAGGAATATTTTTCAGAAATTGGGGGTTAGAATATTAGTTGCTTTAACATAAACCCCAACAAATTGAATGGAAAGAGAAAAAAATGAAGTTTTCACAAGAGTTCTACCTGGCAGGATTGTGAATAGAGATGTACCAAATCTTCCATGCATCAATTCTGCATGAACCTCTCTGCTCAACAACCACTTCTGAATGATCCATGCCTGAAGCACATATGTTTTGGCTATTTTGGTCTATACGTAGAATGAAATGGGTTTATTGTTTCTGTTTTCCTCTAGGCAGAAATGTTCTGGGGGAGAATGGAAGAAAAGCCAAGGACTTTGGTAGCTGATGGGATGAAAAAAAGAAGGAAATTGAAGCAGTGGGAAGATTGAGGGTTAGCAGTGAGATACAACATGATGGGAGTCGCTAAAGGAAAAGGAAGAATGAATAATGTGTAGTGGATCTATTCTGGAATCTGTATCAGATCATACTGTATAATGTGTACTAGATCTATCCTGGGATCTGTTTCATATGGTGGGAAGCTCACTCTCCTTCTAGTTTGAAGTTTGAAGATCCTTGCTCCAAACCGTGGATGATCCAAAATGGTGGGGCAGAACATCAGGGTTATTATTGTGGTTTGTTTTGTGCTTGAAAGAAAGCATATATCCCATTCCTTGCATTAATTAATTGGAAAAGATAAAAAAAAAAAAGCAGGGAGACAAGGTAAGGGGAAGTGCAATATTTTAGGCCCTGTCCCACCACCCTCACCACTTGCAACTGGCTTGCAAATCTTACGGATGCAAAGAGGATAATATCAAAAAATGTTAAATGCTAACAAAAAGCTGCCATCCCCGTACTTGATGAGAGCTGACGAGGGTTTGGCGCCTACAATGAGAGATGAGTTATCCGAGCAGGTACGGCCGACTTTAGGAAAATCATCGCGCCAAAAGCGGCATTATATACGTGAGATGCCAGTGTAATATAAAATCAAAAAAAGATAAAGCGTAGTGATATGACTCACAAACATCAAAAAAGAGTGGTGCACAAGTGAGAACAGTGAAATGAAGTGGGATCTACGATTATGACAACAAAAAAACCAATCGGGAGTACACTATGCACATTGACCGTGTCTGTATCACTGGAGTGCATATACGGGTTTTTCACTACGGAGCTCTAAATAAATATCGCGCTCATCAATGCATCGCCGGTCCACTACTGTGATTTCATCCGCGCACTGTACCGCAAGAGTCTTGTGAGCTGCGAATACAACAGAACGTTTGTGAGGTGGAATATGAGGTAGGACTTCCGCGGTGTACATGTACTCCGTGACGTACTGGTATTAACAATAAAATTCAAACATAACGTTACTAGCCCGTAAATGAATGGTCGCGGTGATATCCTCCGTGCGAGCCATCCATTAGCGCTTGAATGTCCGATGAGTAATCGCACCTCCTTCTGCATCCCTCTGGCAGATCATGCGCCGCTCAACAAGGTTATTCTCCCTCACATTACAACTGCGATCTAAAATGGAAAGAGGGAGGCATGCAAAGGGTACACAAAACCTGCGGCACGGTCTAACACAGCATAAGTTAGATGCGACAATGAGAAGAGGAGTAACATGACTGCAACTCTTCATACATAAGGATATTAAAGATGGACACTAAATGGTTTATAATCGTGGGATGCTACTCTCATATATTTAGGATAGTGCCTGCAGTATATTCTACAAGTATGCGAGAGACAGGAGCAGCGCTAGGCAGAACTGAAACACTCGATTTTCCTGTAAAAAAGGGAAGAAAAAAATCATCTTGGAATGGGCTGGGATGGTGGAGATTGAGGACCTCACCGAGCCATTGCCAATACAGGGGTACCCAACCTATGTGACCGAGCATCTGGAGGTGTTGTAATCTAACAACCTATCCACAAGCTGCTAAACCTTTTTTTTCAAAGTTTTTTGCAACCCAACACTTTTAGTTTAAGCGTGGAGGAGCAATGAAACAAGTGCCAAAGATGTCCTTTATAAGCAAAGATAGCGCTTTTATTTGAAGACTTCCTTAGGTAAACTTTATGACATTTATTAAAGTAAAGGTCCAAAATAACCTCAAGTAAACTGTAACTTGAAGTGGGTGTGTGTCTACGGAAGGGCAAGAGATAAAAGCTTCTTCTTAGGAAAACCTATGACTCGTCTTGTAAATAACGCAAAAATGACAACCAATTAAAGTGTCTTAAGCA
The DNA here is from genome assembly GCA_004320025.1 of Laticauda laticaudata. Taxonomy (NCBI): domain Eukaryota; kingdom Metazoa; phylum Chordata; class Lepidosauria; order Squamata; family Elapidae; genus Laticauda; species Laticauda laticaudata. The sequence goes on along the minus strand of BHFT01017899.1, from coordinate 460 downwards.
AAGATAAACTGAAACAATTACAAACATGCTCAGTCTCTGACACTTGATATTCTCAGTCACTCTGAGGTCACCCATTCCATAGGTCTCTAGCTGTTAAGTGGGCAGGCGAGACTCATGGAGGTGGCTAATGCTGCGGTGAGCTGCTGGTCTGCAGGTAACGCCATGGGTGGCATGGGGGCCCCCCCGGGGTACAGCACAGGGTCGAGTGGGGCGGGTGGTGGTGTGATCAAGGAAGCTATCCGAGGAGTTGAAAACTGTCAGTTACCTTGTGAAGGTTGAGAGGCTTTTCACAAATCAAGGAATTTGAGATGAGTCGCGAGGGTCCAGATCTGGATGACGAGTTGTCATCGTTGATGGGATTCGCTTTCTCGGCTGTGGGGTGGAGGAAGAAGGGACGCAGTGTAGTGGGCTGTCTGGTCAACTGAGACAACACGGGATGAAGCGGTGTATGCTGCGATGA
>BHFT01017897.1:0-51205 GCA_004320025.1 Laticauda laticaudata | reverse complement strand
CAACTTTAAAAGCACAACTACAATGATGTGGGATAATACCTGAAGGAAGCTGAACAGCACACACATGTATGTGTGTGTGTGTGTGTTTGTGTGTGTGTATCCTGAGATAGATCAGTGGCATGTTTCAAATATTTGCTTTAAATAAAAATGAGGTCAGGGGGATTACTTTTGGTTTTCAGAATGCTGTTTTGTTCTTTTCTTGTATTGTGTGGCAATAAACAGGTGAGATCTAAGCCTGAAAGACTGGCAACAATCACTTGAAGAAGATGAAAAAAGCTTAGCTCAAACTTTTTTATTTCAATTTTTCTAAGAATTTTTTTGTCCTCTCTTGTTATACAGAAATATAAGAAGATATTGAAGAGGGAATAATATATAGAAAGGTTTTCAGTAGTTTTGGCTCAGTTAATAGCCTTGAATGTTGACGGTTATGCAATCAGTATCAACTTTACAGTGTTTTACAGATGAAAATAAAAATATACTCGTAAGATCACTATTTTTGAACCAAGGATAGTTGCCTACAAGCCTTCACCTCTGCCCCAAAATACTGTATCAGAAATGTCTTCCACCAGTTTCAGCAATATTTATAATACAATAGTACACCCTCATTTTAATGGATGTTTTTTGTAACATAGCTGGCTAAACTATGAAAGAAAACATACCTCTCTTATACTCCATTCCCAATCTTCAGAATAAACGTCCCCTTTATTGCGCTCAAAAATGCATGTAAACATATATTTAAATATAAACATATATTTAAAGGCCCTGTCACACTGGCCGATGGATGCAAAACGTTTGTAAAAAGGACACAGCGGACGAGAAAAATGTTAGGCTCGGGAGCACGAGTAAAAATTGTTTCTCGCACCCCAGTTTCCGTTGTTTATTTGCCCTTAATTCTCTCACAAAAGGGGCATACAAATTTTGCCATATAATTCAGAGCGGATAACAGCTCGCGTGCAAGAGAAATGGATCAAGGGGGAGGACGCAGGGCGGATAGAAAGCGGATGGCAGAATGGAAGCCTAGGGATGGAAGCAGAGATAGGGACTGGATGGCATCAAACAAGGGCTTCTGGGGGGAGCAGCAGACAAAGTGGAACGCAGGAATGGAAAAGAGACGATGCAAGAATGCGCAAAGCCTTGAGTGGTATGTATCCTTGCGGCACTGCACAGCGGAAGCCTAGCGGATGCTAGCATGAAGCCTAGCAGACCTGCCTACGCAGAGCTAGCAGATGGCTAGCGGAATAACGCCTATCGCGGATAGCTTTCAGTCACTCGTGCAGCATGTCTTCTTTGGGAACAATGTTTGTTCTTTATAATTCAAGATTCCAGGATTACCTTATATTGTTGCTTTTTTCAGTTCGACTCAGTCAGCCAAAACATTCTTCTTCTTAATCGCTCGTGGGCAGGATGCGCATTTGTCTTTCTATGTCTTCGCCGGTCGAGAGGATATAGTAATTCTCTCTGTTAGAGGGCAGTCTCGCGCAAGACTCAATGTTCATCCTGTTTTACACCCACTGGGCCTATGATTCTGCATGACTCATCTCTCGCGCACAGGAGGAGTTAATGACGCTAGGCCTTGGCGCGAAGAGTAGAGACTCGTCGACACATCTCCTTCGCATTAGCTTGCCCTGCCAGCTCGCTGCGTGCCTTGGTACTGCAGTACGTCCCTGCCTCTCACAGCCTCTCTCTATGCGGGTCTCGGCTGGTCTACGGTCCCTGGGACGAAGCCTGTGCAGAGCTCCGGGTGGCGTCTCGCATGCGGGCCAAGCAGCTCGCAACAGACTTGCATACACTGCGGCCACTGACTCAACACGCACTGCCTAGCCTCAGCTAACTCACTCACGACCAAAGAAGTGGGCGTAACAGACAGCACGAGAAAAGGCCTCAGCCCATTGCTGACATGCCAACAGTAGCTCTACTGTGCAAAGGATAGGAGAGGCCCACCCACTCCTTGTCCCCTTCAAGGGCCGCCAATGGTATACAATCTGACGTTGCTTTTTCAAGACTTCACAGGTGACGTGAAACTGCCTTAAATGTTATGTCTTGAGAGGATATACCTCTATTACATGCGGTGCGAGCGTTCTTGTTGCATCTAGTCTATACGGCTTCTCGACACGGCATCTGGCCAACAAATGCGTATGCTAATCTTTCATCGTGTTCGCTTTATCCCAGAGTGGTTCAGCGGGTCTTATTTTTGCGAGTTCCATTCTGCTCACTTGGAGTCATTAAAACTCACAGGTAGACTAGAATTCATGGTCTAGGGACTTCTTTTTGTCTGCGTGTAGTCTCTTGATCTCTATTGCCTGCTCGGCTAATACATGGTGGAGATGATCTATTCCTTCTGTCAACGTGTAGAAGTTTTAGAACAGTTAGGGAACCTAAGTGGTCGAGGTGGGAGGTCAGTTGCTGGTGGCTTGTAATGATATTGGCTGGATATCTCAATGTCTCAGTGCAGATAGTTTTAATACGCCTCTGTTTGCGTGCGCTCGTCCTCTTTCTGCTTGCCCATTGTTTCGCGTGTCTCTTATCTAGCATTGGTTGAATAAGGGGAGCTGATGATCCGAAATCTCGCTGAGTGCTGTGCGTGTTAGTGTGATTGTAAGTCAATTACATGATAGAGATCGAGGATTAAGTGAATTATAGCTTTTAGTTGCTCATAATCTCAATGATTAAAGACTGAGACACGTTGTAGAGATCATATCCGTCATATGTCCTTGCAAAGCGTGAAATTAAATGCTTGTCCTTCTTAGAATTTTAACGTGCAACAGTAAAAGCCATGGTTGCTAGGCAGTTCTGATACGGTGCATAATCACTTAGTGCTCCATTACCTTGATTCTCTTCGCCTCTATGAAGAGACTTGAGGAGTAGATAACGACACTGCAATTGGGGGTTGCCTACTATCCCAGGTTTCTTTTAGCTCGTGAAGCTCTCTTGTGATTCATTTAAGATCTCGGATGGAAGAGCCTAGCATGGTGTCTTTTGCTGTACAAAGCTGCTTCTGCGCTTCTGATTGCTCTCGATATGTTCAGTTTCTGAACTCCACTGACAGTCGTCCCTTATGGATCATTAGGACTCTAGGATCCACTGCTACGATATTGCTTCACACCATGTGGGTCCTTGGTCCTGCCGTTGCTTATACATAACTGGTTAGCTCTTACCATTCTCAGGTCTTTTGGGGGATAGTATGTTCTCCATGGTCCACTGACGATAAGGCCTTGCAAACTTTTTTAAAAGAGACTCATATACCTAGCTTCCTTAGTGATACTCCTGCTTGCGCTAGCGTAAAAAAAAAAGCACTTTCAGAAGAAGTGATTAGATTACTGAAGCTTTCTTAGGTATGCTTTTCAACATATGCACATAGGCTGTCTGATCTGGTCTTTGTCTATACTAGGGAGTGCATGCTAGTTTCAATCACTTCTCACATATCTCGATAGGAGACAGCCCATCATAGTAATTGTGGAGATTAAGGCCAGGTAGGAATTGGTGAGATAACTAGCGCAGAGTTGGGTGGTATAAGAAGGAGGGCTTGACTCGCTTTTGATGATACTTCGCGCGAGAAAGTTTGCGTAGTGAGACTATTTCATCATTTATTACGCATTAATCATACAACTAACATCAACAATTCGGTAGTGCACGGGAATATAGATCGTTAGAGGAAATGTTGAATGCACCGCTTGTCATGTCGTCTGTCACACTAACAGAGCATGTCTCGTCACCTTCCACTATTCACGCTCGTACATTTATATTTGGCACGCGAAATGGATAAACGTGGAAAGAATGAACAACTCATACAAGAGTAAAGGGGAAGCACTATCTAGATAGTCAGGGTGACATGATCACTCGCCTTGCATAACAGCAGAGAGCAAGCACCACCGCACGCACAGCGGTAATATTCCCACATCAGACCAGCAGCAGCAGCAGGACCAGGAGCCACATTGTAGCACACGACCAGAACAGAATAGAAGTCAATCCAAGGATCATCTATGATATAGTACTATGCATGTATGTTATATTCGACGAGGACGCCTGGATGCATGGTACCCAGTGATCACTTGTATGCCATAGGAACAGAGAAGGCATCGAAGTCAGAACAAAGTGACGACAGTTTGATGTAGGCATTCTCATACGGCATGCACGCAGCTCGATGGCACATAAATTATATATGAGAAACAAAGGGATATTCGCGCGAGTACGTGGGAACGGAGCGCTATACGATCCAAGCAATATACCTAAAGTGATTGCACGAAGAGTGACCATGGAGTCTAACTGAGCTTACGACCACATACTCGAGAAAGAACTCCAGTAAAAGTGACGAAGAGAATATCCGAGAACTTTACAATGGGAGAGTGGATCATCCGTGAGAGAAGGAGTCTATGTCACAGAGAATAATCCAAGCATGGTCAAAGAGAGCTTGCTAGATTCTCACACACGAACTGCATAATGTCATTAAAACACGCACACGCCAGCTCGAACCGTGCAGCAGATAGTCACTCACATTACATCACGCTTACCTCTCTGCAAGAATAGCAGCTATAAAGTTACAGTTAAGCAACCACCACTCAGGAGCAGCATCAGCAGAGTAAGACCAGCAGAAGCACCACGCAGAAGCAGCATCAGCAGAGGTTAAGACTCAAGCAGAACGAGCACCGCAGAAGCAGCATCAGCAGAGTATGCACGAGCAAAAATAACCACCATTAAGCACTCATCATTAGCGGTCTCTCTTACGAAGCACAATAGGCAGGTGGAATGGCACCCCATACCGTCCTAGAATGGATGGAGAGGACCAGTGGTGCCCTTATAGAACAGAGAGAATAGTATTGCTAAAAGCAGTCAGTCGGAGATGTTGAGTAGGCACCTGGTGGGAGGTAGTGTTTGGATTTGATACCTTTGAACCACGTGTTTGAATGCGCTCGTGACTCACGCACTCAGTTGTGATCTGAGGTCTTTGCATCTCTCTATGCATTTCACTCTACATTGAGTATGTAGGAGAGTCTTTGTCTGGACTGGGTCAAAGTTGTACGTGGTGAATCATGGCTGAAAGGATGAAGGGGCTGTGACAGTAGCACTGAAGAACCATAGGCCTTGCTCTAGCGTCTATGGACAGTTGTCGACATAGTCGCTAGAGGTCTGGGTGACTCTTAGGTGTGTGTCTGTGTTGAATCAATGTGCGTAATCTGTGAAAATGGCGCTAGGCTATAGTCGAAGGAGTGCTAAGGTAGGGTCAGGCTATATATGCAACAAGGGTGTTTGGACAGGCTTTGGCAAGGCCAGTCCGAATAACATGTGTTATTGTTAATGACTAACTATAAACATTTGGGAATGATTACACCTTTCAATGAATATAATTCGCGCATTGTACTGCGCGTATGAGGTGTGTCACCATCAGTTCTTATATCAACGCAGGGCTGACAGCAATGTACTCTTCACTCGTATTGCGTCTCAGGTTTGATAGAACGACTGAGGATTGGGGACTCGTTGCCATAGCTAGGCACTCGCGTATACACGTCTATTCATGCATGTCTACGAACTATTCATTGCTCAGTGTCGCATCGTACTATAGAGTCATTCTATTCTTGACTTATAGAGAAAGCGATTCCGCTCTAGGTATTCTCTGCTGTGAATAGCAATATCCGCTTAATAGTATACTCCACTTATCAGACTTCTCCGTTCTGCCATGCCGCTCACGATTGTATCATCTCGATATCTGGACTTGCATAACATAATGACTCTTGAACTGCTCCACTCGTATAGAAAGAGTGCTGTTATGAGGTTCCATTTCTCATTTCTCGTCTTCCAGATATACGCTCATTCGCCATAGGTATCCTGGATCTCTTGTAATCCTCAGTCTCTTGTCTATGCTCGCACACATTGATGACAGGTGTAGTCTTTGAACCTTAGCGCACACTTGTACATTCTAAATATTCTCATATTTACGTGTATTCACATAGCCGATTCGAGGTATTGCTTATTAATTTAATAGGCACACCCATTCTATGTAGCAGATGCAATAAAAAATAAATAATGATGACGTAACATTATTTATATCTCAGAATTCGGCGTAGATGAGATTCAACTTGTTTTTATAACACTATTTACTTCTCTCATTTGTGTTCACGATCGCATAATTACGAGCACCATATGATAGTAGCACACACAAGGAGAGCACTCATTTCTATGGATTATATTAAGTTAGTAATGCTCTTATATAGTATAGTGTATTTTTTCTGGAGAATTAAAAATTGTATTGAATGTATGAGCTCGTCTTATCTGGATATATATAGTCTGAAAGATTGGGAGATAGAGAGTTCTATATGGAGAAAAAGATGAATGTTTTGGCTTATTTCAATATGAGATGATTTATATTAGGGGACACAGGCTATGATACGCTAATAATACATACATCAACTATCTATATATGAGGGCAGATGTATGATAATGGTTAATATATATATGGAGATGCATCACTTGGGTGTTGGAAGTACACTTATTTGATATGTCACCTTAGTATAGGTATGATGAGAGAGAGATAGAGAGATAGATAGAGCTGGATATGTCCACCATTGTGTTTAAATAGTGTATTCTGTTTGACGCAGTATAAGACTCGTTCTTTTGTTTATTCTTATTTTATAATTTGTATAACTCACTGCTAGATAAAGTTATGATTACTTTTTGATTTATGCTTATACCGCCACAGTTTTCACAAGAGAGATTATAACTTTGTATAGAGAGAAAACATATCTCTGTGGGAAGAATCATCTCATTCTTTAACAGTCTGATATCTTAGTGAATGACACGCTCTCATGTACTTATTCTTCTTATCAAATTAAGGTCTTGTTTAGTAACGAATGAGGACCAATAAATAATTTTCCCTAATAGGATATAAAATCAATTGAAAATGAATGAAAAAGATGTCTAGTACGACTATACCAAGCATTTTTATATGATGTGCATATATACTATCTATGTTGTATCAATCAAGTAGGATTATTGGTTTGTTGCACTCTATTGTTTTAAAACTGATAATTTTACCTAACAGCGCGTAAACACACTTAGACCTGTATCATACGTTCGTATAGTAAATTGCACTACATTCTCTCTTTATACTCACTAGCACAATGAAGCTAAAATAACACCTATAGTCAATTGAAATACTGTGACAAACTACAATAACACGAAAAGAGGATAAATAGCCACCATTACTTTCTTTATTCAGCCTAGTATAGTGTTATATAGGACAAAGTGAATATATTTGTGCACATACTAAACATGTCATGCACCACCTTGCACTTTCAGATGGGTTACATCAGGAATTACACACCGAACAACAAAAACACAGTGGTCAAACATCCATACAGAATAACTAGTGGATGTAGATTCATTGAAGATTCAGTACCATATCTCTATTCAGAGTAATTAATAACTGTAAACCAGCACATACAGTTGGATTAATCGCTATTAGGTGATGCTGCCTTTTGTAGAAGAAAAAAAGAGTACGCTCAAGTAGGAGAGGAGGGAGAAGAATGAGAAAGGAATATAACAGAGCATATCACCCTACTGGTGCACATTGGGAAATATATTAGCGAATATGCATCATGCTGTTAGAACTCTAGGAGTTCCAAAGTATATGAATCATTGAAATATCCTCCGGTGAAAAAGAGGGCTTCACTCCATTATGCAGGAAGATTTTTTTTCTTCCTCTCTGATCATGTCGGCTGTTGGATACGTTTACTTGTGTGAGATATCATCGCTCTTTAGCCTCAAAAAAGCCGTATATACTCAAACGCATATTTAATTTAGGGAGCATAAAAGCATATCTAAACTCATGCAGTGAATTGGTACTGAAGAGACTCAGGTAGAATCTATTTGGTCTTCACCATATTGTTTTGGGAGAAGGCTTTTTAAAAAAATGCTATACAAGATCTACTGGTGTGACTTGGTGCAGCAATTCAATTTTGTTAGCCAGTGAAGATTGTTACCACATTGGGTAGTGATATTGCGTCCTCTTTTTGTATTAAATAAAGTGATTGGTTTCAGCTTAGTTAGTTGGTATTGATTTTTATCTTTTATTTTTTTATAGGGAACTCCTGGCAATCGTCTAATACTATTGGAAGAGATACATTTGTTTTTCGGCAAGGTTGGTGATACTATGTTCGTTCCTTGGGTGCTATTCTGCACGCTTGTTTGTATTTTGTGTTTGTCTCATAGACATTTCATTATCATATCGGCTAGAGGTATCTTCTTTTCTTGGGATTTTATCTCATTCTAGAAGGGTGGTGAAGAGATTTTTGTTACGTTTTATTTGTCGGCAGTTGGCTTTTGATTTCTGTCTTGTGGAGTGCTCTGGTTTAGAGTTGTGGATAACGTATTTGTTTGTTTACTTGTTTGGGTATTGTTTGTTTCTCTTTCTGGAGTAATAGAGGTCCAGGTTCCTTGACTTGGGATCATGTCAATACCCCAATTTATTGTGCATAGAGTTCGCAATGACTATCTGATAATTATGTGAGCTTAGATTACATTTGACAATACAGTTTTTATATGGATAGATGAATTTAATTATGATTCTCATACGACGTATTCTATATTAATTCCATGAGCTAATTACTTTATCATTCGCAGAGAGACATTAGCGTTTTGATGTCTCTAGAAGTTGATTAAGAAAACTTAGGACTATCTGGCTATGAGTTTTTAATTTGTTGGTTAATTCTTAGGGTTGGGATTAGGTGTTTGATTTAGCTGGTATCAGCCAATCACGGATTTATTTCCGGCAGAACCAAAGATCTATTATGATGTACTTATCTAAGATAGATCTTTGGATCACAAAAACACACACAAGAATCGATATCATGGTGAGAAGACTTTATAGATCATGATCAACTATGCGAACCTATCAGAGGAAGGATTACACCTGTATCTACTTGCCTCTTTACATTCAGAAGAGTATGGATTCTGATTTTCTTTTCTCTTCTATGCTTGCCTTATGCGACTGAATACACATACACAGAATATAAATTTGTTCGGGAATAGCGCTAAACATATGGCCATTACTTTAGGGCACACATTTAGTCTTATACGTGACTCCGGGACTTTTTGAATAAAGCGATTTTACGTTCAGGACAAGATATTTTTATGCCCCTAGTGTCGACACCAGAGACGGCCCATAATCCTTATGGGATAGACCGAAAGAGCGATGTAAAAATGGAGATAAATACTTTGCCAATCCGTTGGTTTAACATGATGCATCGTCTCTTCTGTACAATCCTGCGTCCGTTTTTCATACTCTCTATCCATCCAGCATCCGTCTACTGACATTTCATCCACTCAAAAAGTTTTGAGCTGCACAAAAGTTTTTGAGCGGAAATGTATCCAACGCATCCATTCTACATCCGCTAGGCTTCCGGGAACATCCGTTATAACGTCCGTCGTCATCCATTATGCATCCGCTACATCCACTATGCATCCACTGCACATCCGCGCAACTCGCATCCACTTCAGCGGAAAACAGACACAGGGGGGAAGGCGAAACGGACGGCGGAACGGACACACAGCGTTAGTAGCATGGATGTAGAAAGGATAAAGCGCATGAAGTTCGCATACAAAGCATTAAAATGGAAAAAAAATGTTTGTATAGGGGACGTATCTCGGATATTTAGGATGTCTCAGGATGCCTAGAGGATGCAAAGGACACCTAGCGGAAAAACAATATTTCCTATAAAAAGGGGGAGGAAATCACCTGGATCTCACTTTCAGTCCACAGCAGCCCTGCAGTGCAGACCTCTTCAGCCTTCATCTGGCTCTTGCTCTTAACCAGCATCCAGTCATCTCCACCAATGGATGTCACACACTCCTTTTGGTAGCCGCCATCATTCTACAACAGTGCGAAGCCTCTTTCACCTGTTCTAGGTGAAGAAAAGGAGGCGTCCAAGAAGTGTCCTGGGTCCGAAGATGGATCGTGAGAAGGGCCGAGTATGGAATGTATAAACAAGCTGATGGTGGAGCTGAGGAACGAAGACTCTCGTGCATTCCAGAACTTCATGAGGATGCCGCCAGCATGTTTGACGAAGTTGTGGAGCGGCTGAGACCCAGGTTGACAAGGCAAACACCAACTTCTGTGCAAGCCTGGACCCTGGGCTGAAGGTGGCATGACTCTGCGCGCCTGGCCAGGGACCATGTACAGGAGCATGCAGTATGCCTGGAGGGTGCCACACAAACCATCAGATCATGCGTGTCCAGAGAAGTGGTGCAGGCACTCTCATTGTGAGAATACCTGGGGGTGTCCTCTCAGTGCCCTCCACTGAAGAAGGCTGGAAGAAGTTCAGAGCAGTGTGTATCAGAAGTGGAACTTCCCCCACGTTGGAGCCATAGATGGGAGCCACGACCGGCTGGTTGTTGTTCAGGAGGACTCCAGGAACATCTGGGAGTACGAGCTTGGGTGAATGTCATCTCTCACATGGCGTCCTTCGCCAGCGGAGCAGATCCAGTCACGCTTTTAGCCATGGTCTGGGAGTCGTGCGAGCACCAGTTGTCTCTCCATGTCAGCACGCACAATCGATGCCGTCTTGCAGCGCCAACGGCTCATGTCGACTTCAGGATGGCGACTCGAAGGGGTGGACATTACAATCGCAGGAGTCACATCAGTAGGAGGGCATGGGAACAGCCAACAGGCTCCCAATCAGTAGGCTTTCCCTCTGTTTGCGTCATCCAGATTCAGCGGACCCCAGATTTCGGGCAAAAAAACAAACAAGCTCAAGGTTTACTGACTCGCCTCTAGAATTCTTTGTGACGAGGTTGTGCGTGTAATAGTATCGCAATGTTTTTCTTCAAGAACATACATTTCACCGAATGCCACTTATCACTGTTCCGGCGACAGGATGTTCTTCAACTCCAATAGAGGAGGGATCTTTGCACAGTCACAGGTTCTAGTCGCCACGAAGTGCATCGAGCTGCAGTGAGTATATGGTGGAGAACGCGTTGTGTGCATCTGGACCTAGCAGCGTTCCAGGGTATTACTTCTTTTGAACCGGTATTCGCCTCGAGCTTAATCGGCCACACATAGACGCATCGATAGCGAGCAAATTATGTGGAAGCTTGTCTCGGGACACGATCCCATAGTACATGAAGAATAAGTTACCCAGACTGGTATCGCATATCAGCAACAAATCGCCATACACGCTACAAATAACGCTCGAGGTTGACACTCAGACGGCAACTCGTGCACCTCCACACTAGGGCATGAGGCACAACAATGGTAGCCCATAGAGTTGAATAGGAGGGAGAGGGCAACATAAAACCATCTCGAAACGTACATAAACCTGTGGGATGGCGTGCACCGAGACCCAAGAGCTCTCCTTACATAGAGACCAGCGATAGAGAGCACAGACAACTCCTCCTGAACAGCTGGCTCAGACAACCTACGCCAGCTAGGAGCCAGATTACGAGAGAGAGTGGGCCATAAGAGGATATTGGTAGGATGATTAAGTGGAATGATACCTTCACTGATCCACGCTTTGAAGCCATCTGGCATATACGCAACCACGCTAGACTGAGATTGGTAGACCTCTGAATGATTCACAATTGTTGAGTGGTCCTCGTACAAAGCTCTGGCAACTCATCAGGGCCATTTAAATAATAGAAAGGATAGTTCCGTTTTCACTCGTTGAACTAGCTCAGATGCGGTGAAATGAATTCACATGGGTACATTAACAGATGCATACCAGGGCGGATAGGCTGCAGAGCACGCATCTGGGCGAGTGGCCCTGATAAACCTGTCCAGGACATCGACTAATAGCACTCGGAGGCTCTATACTACCTCCCGCACACCTGCTGCACCCAATTTCATGACTAAACGACCAGCTCTTTATAAGACTTTCCTCAACAAATAGTGAATTAATCTTGGCCCGGTTCCCTAATGCTTCATATGACTCCAACATAGCCCATCAGGCTATCCACTCTGCCCATTCGCATTGACTAATCGCCTCTACTCCGACTGCATAACACAACCATGCCAAAAGAGAGCTTATAACACAAGATTATTTCGCCATGCCTCATATATACAACGCACACAAAGGCAAGGACAGGAGAAGAGAACAGGAAAAGACCAGAACGCAGATCAAAATGGTATAAAGCTCCTCCCTCTATGAGAATCGAGATATTAGATAAGCAGTAGCGGTAAAAGACTGCGCAACTACGATCACGAGATATAGAGGAGAATAGAGCGCATCGTTGGCGAACAAACGAGAGGATACGAGCCTAAAATTTTAAGATAGAGTAGATTGGGGCTTGTGGTTAAGGACCTTGACCACGCCTACGTAGAGACTGAAGCTCAGAGAATCAGAGGAGAAATAAGCCTGACCGTATTGGTCAGTGTGAGGGAATGTCTGGGCTAAGACTTGAAACTGTATGCTGATCAGGGATCTTATGAGATAAGAGCAGTCCAGAGACCGAAATACTGATATAAGCACTGTGCCACTGTGCAGAGGATATATATGCTCGCAGGCGATACTCGTAGTGCTGTGAATTGGGTTCACCACAGGAACTTCTTAAAAGCAACCCTGGTGACCCAATTGAACGTGGGATAAATAACCGCCTGAATAGGGACCGCCTTTATTCTGATCAATAAAAATGGTATCATCTAGCACCCACAAATTTCCAACATAATACCACAACTGGTTAGATTGTATTTAATGACCCTGATTCATCTGTGGGCCTCAGCCAGATAACAATGAGCATTCAAAAAAATACTAATCAGCTACTGAGTGTAATGAGATCAAGTGACTGTAAGGAAGCATTATATTACATTATATAATATCATTCATATATCACATATCTACTGTCTATTAGTACCTAACTTATATATATATAATCTACTCATATACATTGACTCATAATCACCAATGCTGAGTGGAGTATTGCCAATACATTAACATATAACCAGTTAGTTTATCACGTAGAATGTATTCACCGCTTGTGATCATACTACATTTATTACTTATCCTTTACAAAATGTGAAGCATCGTTTTGGTGAGTATATATATAAATAGCTATTATTAGTACAATCACATTATATCAACATGTACTATCCGTTATTTTGCCTCATTATTATATACCACTTCACATTCTCATCCGTTTAGACTAGGTCCCTTTTCCATGGGTCGCCTCATTTGTCCTTTGTTGGAGGTCTCACTCAGAGCCTGTTCTGCAGAACAACTCTCGGTAGGGTGGGTGATGCGTGAGTTACTTTGTGCATATGGTTTTAGAGCCAAGCTTCACGATATTGTTGCCGTCATGGGTCTGTTGGGACGATGCTCGCAATGGTCGGTTGGTGAGGCAGGATTGCCTTCAATACTGGGCGTTCTCACCACTACTTCATCGCCAGGGGGCTTGGACCCTGTGATTCAGCCTCTGATGTGTGGATTGTAGATGATTCTCACAGTCTTTTATCTTCTCATTGTTTGGCGAATTGTTTGTGGCTATAGGTTCTTAGGAAATAAAGTGTAGGGCTTCATGAAGTAGTGTTATCTGGTTGGGATGTTAGGAGACGGTGTTATTAGCATACCTGCCGAGCCGTGTATGAGATGTTCCGGTTGCCAATCTTGTGTGTGTGGTACGTGTGGGCACAGGTGTGGATGATCTTTGTGAATATGGTCTGGGGATAGTGGACCTCAGTCGCATGAGGTTGGTTGTTTCCAAGCACGGCCCTCCTTGAGGTGAATTCTAAGGTGTACTCAGTATATACATTGGCGTCTGAAGATGAGCGCGTTGCCTGAAAGCAACGATGTACAATGAACTTGTAGTCCAGCACTCACCAATGAGGTGGGCACCCAGGTGAAAAGCCGCAGATCTTGGCCTCTGAATTTGAGAAGGTGCACTGTGTCCGTTGACAGTTAACCTTCACACACTGGGAGGCCAGCTGCATTCGCATAGGCACTCGTCATAGACAGCATGAACAGAGTGGGGGACGCAGCTCCTCAATTCAAGAGCCACAACAGGACACAGCCACGAGTGCTATCGAACCGAACACCAACAATATTCAATTCCACAACCTCTCACAATGGTCCGCAATCGTATACTACAGACCTTAGGGTTTAATAGCCAACTCCAGAATCACCGCACCAAGACGGCCTGCAAATTTTATAACTCTCATGAGGAACTTGTTAGATACTCTCTCTAGTGTGAGGCAGAAGCCGGATGATGGGAGGGATATGAGAATTATCTGAAAGCTGTATAACTTGTTGCTACATCTTCACGACACAACGTATATACTTACAATGCAGTGAAATTTAACCACAGACTCTACAGATGACGTGGGATAGCTCGCATGACCGAAAACGTGTAAGTTATCTCAGCCCATATATAATTATACTCAAGCCTTCTCAAGTGTAGAGGGGTAATACTGAGAGGTATCACTACTCCAGATTTCTTTTACTAATAATGTATGGTGCACTTATGTATAACTACAACTATTATTTATTACTCTGCTATATATAGCTTTGTTATTTGTTTATAGTTTGGAGGGTGGGTTAGCTGTGGCAACCCTCCAGGCATATTGTCACATGTTGGTGCTCTCGTGTACAGCTTGCCGCTCTCTCGGTGTGATGCCCGACGTAAGTGTTCGTAAGCTAGGAGTTTTAAGTCTCTAGTTAGCTAGCAACATATTACAAAGCCACTATATACAAGTGCACCGTGGAGAGTATCCATAGCCGCCGGAGGCCAGAGAGAAGCTGAATCTAGTGTGTTGTTATTTATGTACTATAATGGTGTTTCAATATCTGTTCCTCTGTTTCAGTCTGGGTCTGCAGTCATCATCTAGTTCTGAATACTAGATTATCATGGACCTTAGGACGGTCATCTCTTCCAGTGATTGTGACTGAGTGTTTCGGGATATTGGGCGAGAGAGTGCTTTCTGTGGTCCTCAAGCTTTGCCACCTACTATCAGCTTGTATTATATTTCAGTCTACCATATAAGTTATTTGTCGCTCCCTTTCTCTCATACGACGAATCGCTTATATTTCTTCGTGACTCCATTTCGTTAGATTCTTCTATGGAAGTCGCCGTCCTTTTCTCATCGTTATACTCTCTAGAACCACGGTCGAAAGAGTGCCTATGACGTGCACTGATTTGTAGAATGAAGGGCGGCTAAGTTGCAAAATTAGGAGTGTGTGACTGTATTACCATTTTGCTTTGATTGACGAATGCACTGGATATGCTGTGTAAGAAGCAAGAGACGATTGCTAGGGGGACTTGGGAGAGAGGGGTCTGTCTCATGTGCAGGGTCTTGCTGGGGCGAATCTGCAAAAAGTGAGAATCCAGTGTGATTTCCTCCTCCCCTCCTTTTCTATAGGAGAGTATCTGTTTTTGTCGCTCGCGGCTAGGCTGATACCTTTTGCATCATCTGGACATATCCTGGCTAGACATTCCTAAATATCGCGAGATATTCGTTGCCCCTATATTAAAACACTGACAATTTTTTCTTCAACATTGGTGAATTCAATGCTTTTCTCGTATTGACGAACTTGGGTTGACCTCGCGGCTTTTATTTCCTTTCTTACATCCCATGCTACTAACGCTGTGTGTGGGCAGGTTCGCGCTTGATGACCGCGCTATTTCCGTTTTTCCCCTTCCCTTGTGGTCTGTTTTTCGCTGCTGAGGTGGATGGACGATGTATAGTCGCGCGATTGTGCTAGTGGATGCATAGTGGATGTAGCGGAATGCATAATGGATAGACGAACGGACGTAGTATACGAGCGTCGTTCCCTTCGGCGAAGCCTAGGCGGATGTATAAGTGGAGGTGCGCGTTTGGGTTTACGATATCTGCACACCGCTCTCAGTATAACTTTGTACATTTGTCAAAAATTTTTTTGGGATGCGCGAAGTGAAAATGTCCAGTGGGTATTACGGGATGTGCTGTGGGAGCATGGATAGGAAGTATGAAAAACGGACGCAGTGAGTACAGAACGGATGCATCATGTTAACCAACGGATGGCAAGTATTTATCTCCATTTTACATCCTCTTTCCATCCATTGGTCCTGTGTGACAGGGGCTTAAAATACTGCTGAACTAAAATGTTACAGAGTGGCAGACAAGTTGCCAAAGGAATGGCCATGTTTGCCTTTCACAACAAAATATTGTAGCACTTTGAGTATTAGCCAGGAGCAAGCATGAAGAAGAAAATCAAATCCTTTGATAACATATACAGTGAAGGCCTTTGGATGCAATAGATAAATTCACCAGAACATTTTTATACCAATAATCACAAAAGGACTTGGTCCAATATAATACTAAAGCACAGAACAAATAATTACCACAAATAACTCATGCCAGATAGTAGTTTTCTTAATCAACTTTCTAGAGAATCAAACCTGTCTCTCTGTGTAAAGTATTGAGCCATGGAATTAAAAGAATACTCGGGTAGTGTTATTTAGTTTTTTCATAACTGTTTCTATTATTATCTAATATTATTCAAGATAGTTATCAGAACTTATGCCATATTGGGTATCCCAGTCAAGGAACTATCAACTCAGAGAAACAAGCTAACAGTAAACAACAATCTTATCAAAGAACTACCAAGGCCACTCCCACTGACAGATCAAGCCACTAGTAAATAAAATGTACACTAATCTCACACCCTTCTAGAAATGATGATGTTATCTAGTTTGATAATGAAATGTCTGAAAAAAAAAACCAAGCTCAAATAGCACCAAGGACCCATAGTTCAACCTTGAGAAACAAATGTTCTCTTCCAATAGTATTAGACAGATTTGCCAGGAGTTCATTATAAAAATAATAAAGATAGAAATAAATAAATACTCCTGTAATCCTTAATTAATAAAAGACCAATTCATATTATTGGTAGAAATACTGGCTAAAATTGTTGTGCCAAGCACACATAGGGACTTTGGTTTTTTTAAAAAGCTTCTCCCAAACTATTGGTGAAGCCAATTGTTCTTCTTGCTCTTCATACAATCTGATATTTTAATTTTTTTCTCCTAAAATGGTAATCTTGTTAGCTAGGCAGATTTTCAGCATATTCCAGGGTAGGAAAAAAAAATTTCTGCAGAATGGGAAGCCCTTCTTTTCACCGAGATATTTTCCAATGATTCATATATTTGACTCCTAATTCTACAGCATTATCTTATGCTAAAGGTATTTTCCCATGTAATAGGGTTGTATTGCTCTTATCCTTCTCATCTTCTCCTCTTTCTCCTCTTACTTACTTTTTTCTTCTACAGGCATCATATGATTTATCACTTGTTGCTTTTACATTATTATTTATGATTGTATCTTATGATTTATTATCTATGATTTACCACTTTGTTGTTGGTATGTACACTGAGAGCTTATGCATTAGAGACAAATTCCTTGTCCAATCACTCTGCTGATAAAGAATATTCTATTCTCTTCTGTTTATGTGAGTTGTAAACATTTTTCAAAATAGTGTATTTTAGCAATTGTGCAGGTAAAAGAGAGATATCCAATTCTGTAAAGATACAGGCTGTTTTAGCTTGGGTTACATATCATTTAAAAAAATCAAAAATATCATCTGGATTTACATATGAAGACCATCATTAATAGTGGTATGGAATGCCTTTTTTCATCATCAAACATGATATAGCTATAGGAAAATGATCACAATCCTTTGAATCTGACTTCTTCCAGATCAGACTGTAATGGTATGTCTGGCACAGGATTTTTTTAAAGAACCTGGAAACTGCAACTAAACAAAAATATTATCAGAGTAAGATAAGGTAAATAAGAAGAGCTAAGCAAACAGAACATTTGTTTGATATAATGTACATTTCAGTTTTCTGCAAAGGGCAAAAATTGAAACATATTTGTATCTTAATAACCTTTCAATGTTTTAAGTATTTTTAGATTATTGGTTCACTTCCCTATATAATCTTCATTTTTATAAGCCATTATCTTATTTTCCAAATCTGTTCTTTTTCACTTCAGAAAAAAAAATACTTTCCAAATTATTTTAATTCTCCAGAAAATTACACAAATTGCTACTTCTTTAATAACCATGGTATCTTCTCTTGTGTTGGATTATATTTGTCTTTCTAATACTATAAAAGTAATAGTAAAACTTTATTTTGTATCCATTGGTTATATGTTTCATTTATTTTTTTATTGATTAGTTCTAAGTTTTCATTAAAAAAAATCAATTGTCTGATAGTTATTTAATTAAATGTAATTCCTAAGTTCAAAAACTCACTTATTTGGTTCACTTCAGAATAGTTTATCAGCCATTACCTTCATTACTTTAAAAAAAAAACTAAACCTTTTTACATAATTATAATTTTTGTATCAATTCATTCAATTCATTCTGTTATACTAATTAATATATACTATTGGCTTATATTGCTTTTATAATATAACTTTTTAATTTTATTAATAGAATGATGATCATGCAATAATTTATATTGATCAATATTTGCCATTATGGCAACAGCCAATTCTGTCAAAACAAAGAAATGAATAATGATTGTTGAAGTATTAATTTTCCAATACATGGATTAATTAATTGAATTAATCATTCCAAATATGGTTTATTGCCATAAATAAATTGTATGGCTTACAACAATTAGTTGATTAAACATCATCTTATAATAGATACATTGACAGATTAATTAATATTGAATCAAAAAAATACCATTTTAGAATTGAACTGATAAGAACAATTTTGCATGTAATCAACCTAATATCTTTAAGATATTCAAAGTACAATTCACTATTTCTAAAGTATTTATTCATTTAATGATTCATAGAGTTGCCCATCTCATAACAGTGATTCTGAACAGCATTCAAAAGTTAAAATCATCAAAACAATATAAACTCATGATTTAGCAATAATCCTCAAAGCAAAATCTCATCAGCATAGAGCTTATTGCACCACTTTTTGCAAAAGCCTGGGTGTAATATTTAATTCTTCAAGTAGTTTAATGAATCTTACTTACACTGTTTAAAATCTTAGTCTTGTGAACTAGAAGGCTTGAATATATCTTAAAGACTCTTCAGATTGACAGCCCCATGTAAATTCCTGACATTCTCCAATTATATATTTCCCCATAGTTGTGAATATAACTGTTACTTGTAAATATAACTGTTGATGATACCTGAGTACTGGGAATATCTTTGTTATCATATTTATAATTTATTGTGCAGCAGTTAGGATAAAGAAGATACTTGTATTTTATATGTTTTTATGTATAGAGAAGAAGAATCAGCAGTGTGAAAAAAAATATAACAAATGTTATGATTTCATATTTGTGTGTATGTGTGTTTGCATGTGGGTACCTTTGTGGGTGTTTCTCTCTCTGTGCGACATATTTCACTTGTTAGAATTTCCTTATCTTTTATTTTCATTCTTTTTCTTTACCATTTTGCTGTAAAATAGTACACTGATTGAGTAGGCATGCCATTTGTGAAACACTGCCACTTTCTTTCCAAGATAGACCCGAAAATGTTGAAGTGTTTTAATGCTAAAGAAGCTATAGAAAACTTTTGTTGAAACAAAACAAAATCCTCCTCTAACACCAACCTCTACTTTTCACCATTCCTCCCCTTATTCCAATAATTGTGGTCCTTCAATATGGAATATTGAAACTAGATGAAATGACTGAGAAGATAAGGTAGCATTTTCTTTCAGGAATGTTGAAAATATAAAAGTTCTATATACACTTCTGGGAAGTGTTTTTTTTTTACTCCTAAAATATTAAAGGTATTTTTTCTTTAAAAAAGTTTGCTTTCTATGTAGAACAATCCAAAACTAAATGTTGTATTTATTAACAAGCAGACACACATGTTAATAATATCTATGTATATCTAATCATAGCACTGTCAGTGTAGTTCAGAAACTGAACTACAGTGTAATTCAGAAAGTTTTACAAAAACTTTCCTTCCTCAATTTAATGAATCAATTTCATATTAGAGAAATGGATGAAATCATTGTTCTTTTTACTCTCATCTCTTGATAAGAGTAATGTTGTAAATATTGATGTATCAATACTGCCTACAAGATGGCCTTTTCTGTTCCTTAAAATGTGTCTTAAAAAGAAGCATTTTATTTCAGCTTTTGCAACATCTGTGATGATCTCTACAACTTTCATTTAATTCATTGAATTTACACTAAACAATTCCACTTAATCCTGTTTTTTTTTTTTTAAATCAATGAATGAGAGCATCTCACAGAGATTTGGATATAATATGCTGTAAAACACCAAAAGGAAAATAAAAGGAGGGAGAAAGCTATGAAACTCTCATGAAATTGAATGGCTTGATCATTCACCTTCTCATTGATCTCTGTTTTCTACTTTTAAACTTCTACTCTGTAAGAAAGGATAAATCTCTCTTGTTAGGGCAGCAATAATCAGAGATACAGAACAAGAGATCCTAATGAATGTTTTTCCTTGAGTTTTATGTATCAAAATAAGATGGTCAAAAAGACAGCTGAGTGGGAGACAGGGAAAGTTTAAATGATGTTGGAGTCTTTTGAATTATGTGCAACAGTCCATTTAATAATAATCCTTAAAAATATTTAAGCTTTCAGTCACCTGTGATTTAAGAAACTCCAATTTTCCCATTTTGAAGACAGTGCCTTAAAACTGTTGTGTAAGGGGCTTCTGGTTTGAGCTTCTTCGGTGATAGACTGAAATCTGTGATCGTGCACAGTTTCAATCTGTGTTTGCCGCTGGAGCACCCCGAGCCAGCTTGTTTTGGGGCTAAGCCACCCCATAGAGGTGGTGAAGGAGACTGCCAGCAGGGTTGAGGAGAGTCACATCTCTCTTCCCCAGCTGGTCATTACTCCCTTTCCCAAAGATGATAGCAGTGGTGGTCAGAAATGGCCACCTCAAAGAAAAACTCGACCGGAAAAGAATGTGCAGGAGGAGGATAAGAAGAGAATGTTTTGGCTGACTGAGTCGAACTGAAAAAGCAACAATATAAGGTATCCTGGAATTTGAATTATAAAGAACAACATTGTTCCCAAAGAAGACTTTGAAGCAGTGAATGAGAGAGGGAAGGGAAAAGGATTTTGGATTTTTTTCTTTTCTCCCCTGCAATGACAACTAAGAGATTTAAGCAAAGAACAACTGGCAAAAATCCACTTTGACATTAACAGGTATTTAAGTCTGAAAAAAAATGTCAAAGGGATAATAAAGATTTCTGGATTCCCAAAAACTTAAAGAAGGGAAAAAAACCAAAAGGGTGGGATCTGGAAAAATGGAGGAGACTGCCTGGAACTAAAAGGACTTACAGTGAAAACTTTAACAAGATTCCTAAAAGATACATTTTAACTGAAACTTTGCCAACAAGATAAGAGAACCCAGAGAAGAGATAGTGGAAAAAAAAGAGCAAGAAAACAGTTTTGGATTACTTGGTGATTTTTTGATTTTTGGCTATTGGATCTAAGGACTAAAATTAATTGGCTGGTTATTGTAAAAAGTTTATTAAAATAGGTATCACTCCTTGAACGAATTGAGAAATGGAACTTAAAACAGAAAGAAGATGCACAAGAAGGAAGCATAAGTTCTTTTGGGCTTTGTATTTTAAATTTTTAGAAATGGGGTCCTGAACTGTGAGAAACAACAAGAAATGCCTGTAGAACAAGAAGAGTGGGACAAAGAAGAAGCCATTTTCAATGACCAACTACTTCTATGTGGGAAAAGAAAGGAAAGGGGGGAAAGAGAGTGAAAAATTTAAGATTTGAAAAAACACCCCCCCCAAAATAGTTTCAAAAAGTAATACAACATTAAGAAGAAACAGAAGAGAGGATTACAGAAGAGAGAATCAGAATTAGAGAGAGAAGGGGTCAAAAAGGAAGGGAGAAGAAGAGGGGAGAAGAGGGAATAGAAAAGAAATTAAAAAGGACAGAACCAGGACATAGAGAAACAGAGAAAATGCTATGAGGCTTAAAGGTATAAGCCCAATTTAGAAGACACAGAGATAATGGGTGAAACTTAATTGAAAGGGGATTCTGCAAGGGTCATAAGGATAGTATTGTTATGTTGAAATAGAAACGAACTTTGAAAATATGAAACAAGTGTGATGAAAATGATAGATAAAATACTCATTGTATGAATTGAATGTTTAATAAATAAATGAAATAAAGAGAATGAGAGAGTGAAATTGGGAAAGGAAGGGAATATT
Organism: Laticauda laticaudata; assembly: GCA_004320025.1. Classification (NCBI taxonomy): domain Eukaryota; kingdom Metazoa; phylum Chordata; class Lepidosauria; order Squamata; family Elapidae; genus Laticauda; species Laticauda laticaudata. The sequence continues at coordinate 29,064 of BHFT01017897.1, read as the reverse complement.
TTAATTATTATAAATGTGTTATAAAAATTTAAGTGAAGAGGAATATGAAAGAAACATGAAAAAATTACGGAAATATTATGAATGTTTCTAGAAGTATATACCCTATTGAAAAGAAATGTTAAACATGTCAAAGAATTTATACTAACATTAATGATAGAACTGAACTGGAATAGAATAAGTATTTTATTTATTATTGTTATATATATATATATTCTTTTAAGACTTCATGAATATTTAAGAACGTACCAAGCAGAATTCGACTGGATTATGTGTTATATTGAATGTTATAATTGTAAAGGCATAAACTGAAGTTTAAATAAGTGTGAATGGATAAAAATTAAAAGATACAAAGGTGTCATACTCCAATTAGTAACTACAGGGAAAAATTTTGTTTAATAAGAAAAGAAAATATGAAACTTGAAACAGGACAGACAAAAAGTATTAATGATGATGACTAGAAAGGTATTGAAACTTAGAAAAAGATAATATAATATGTTTTTTTAAGCTTTCGGCGGTACTTACATTGTGGGCTGGTTTGAGCTTCCTTCAGGTATTATCCCACGTCATTTGTAGGCTGTTAAAGTTGTAGCAACGTTTCAGCAGAATCCATTGCCATCATTCCAGGCTTCAAATTAGACCATTACAAGAAAACCTCTGATTGCCTCAAGCTCAAACACTGCCCCACGACCTTGAGCATCAGACAGACTCCTCTTGATTGCCTCCAAACTTCAACACCCCCACCAGCACCCAGGGTGAAACATAGATTGCTAATGGAATAGCAGCCAATCCTTTTACACGAGCAAGATGTACTGAAAGCCTCCAACACAAGAACAGAGTGTTGCAGCCAATCAAAGCCCAAAACAGACAGAAGAAACCAGAAATCACCAATCAATCAACTCCAAGTCCCAATGAACACAGACCCAGGCTCCTAGCCAATCAGAAATGGACCACACTCGAATTTGAAACCAGGAGTGTGAGACCCACGATCCCCAATTTTTTAAAAAAACAGAAGCCTGATGATGGCAGATGGGATTCTGCTGGAAAATGTTGCTACAACTTTACACAGCACTAACAAATACAGAAGCCTATGATGCAGTGGGATTCTGCTGAAACAACATTGTACAACTTTAACAGCACTATACATGAACGTGGGATAATACATGAAGGAAGCTAAACCAGCACACGCCACACACACACAACACACACATATATTAAAGGAAGAAGCAGCTGCAAGCTCACATTACTCTGAGAAGCACAGCAGCCTGAAAGAACAAGCCTGGAAGATGATGAATGAGATTGAAGTCTTCAGAGTAATGTGAGCTTGCAGCTGCTTCTTCCTTTTTAACTGCTAGTGGGGGGGTGACTTGATTGGGTGGGGGTTTGGGCTGTGTTCTGATTGGTATGGGTGGATGTGTTCTGATTGGCTGGGGGTGTGTTCTGCTTAGATGGGGGCCCTGGCTTGTGCTCAGGTTAGTCTTAGTTTGCTGGGGGATTTGAGCTGGTGAGCTGTGATCTTGTTTGTTTGGCCTTCGTGTTCGTGGGTCGTGCCACATCTTCTGGTGGGTGTCAGTTTTGCTTCTTGTAATGAGTCAGAGGGGTTTGAGGTGGGTAAGGTGGTGCAGCTGCATTATGGCACTTCCATGGCAGAAAAAAGACTCAAACACCCACACAGAAGAGGGAAGAGCACGACCACGAACCAGAAGCCATAACTGCAGCTGCAACCACTGGCACCACATATATAATGGTTTTTAAAGTTTTCGTGGGTTACTTACCATGTATGCTGTTCGCTTCCTTCAGGTATTATCCCACATCAATTGTAGTGCTTTTAAAAAGTTGTTAGCAATGTAAGTTGTAAGCTACTGTTGTCCAGGATGGTTTTTCTACATCCTGATTGTTTGGGGTCTTGGTCTGTGTTTATTGGACTTGAAGTTTGCTTGATTGGTGGTTTCTGGTTTCTTCTGTCTGTTTTGTGGCTTTGATTGGCTGGCAACACTGTGTTTCCTGTGTTTGGGGCTTTTCAGTGCAGCTTGGCTTTTGCGTAAAAGGATGGCTATTATCTATTTAGGAAGCTTGGCTTCTCTGGGTGCCTGGTTGGGGTGTGTTTGAGCTGGAGGTATCAGGGGGAATCTGTTTGTGCCTTCTTGTGGTGTTGGAGAATTCTTTCTATTTGAGAGTGAAGGCTTTCCACAATGATTGACAATCTGGTGAATCATTCCATCTGATCTCATCCAAAAAGAACCCCAACCAAAAGCCAAGACAGAGAACAAGAGAATGGAAAGCCCTCCTCCCATATATAAAAAGGAACTGCAGACAAAATCAGAAGATCCCTCCAAAGACACAACATTAAACAGCATTTCTGTCAAACAGAAAAGAAGTATCCACCATCCTAAAGAAACCCTAAAGACAAAATTGAGTTGAAACCAAGGAGTATAATGAAATCCCTTGCCCTGCCTGCCCCACCACATAACATCGGACACCTAACAGAAGCATAAGGTGCACACATTGAAGAAACAAGAACTCAATCAAAAAGAACTGTTACCTCTTTGCCTTGGTCCAACACCTCAAAGCCACAGGACATTGAAATTGCTTTAAAAATACGCAGAAATATCGCCAAAAAACTGAACATTTCAACAACAGAATAATCAAGAGAAGCCTAGAGTTAGAAAAACACCCACACAGCATGAATAAATCAGATGATACTCCCACCTACCATCCATTTGGAAACCTGCCCCTCATTAATAAATGAGTATCTAACATGAAGTATGACAATAGAACCCACACCCACAATCCACACAAGATGCTACCACCGACTTCTGCATCATCAGGCTTCTGTATTGAGTTTGTACCAAACTCCACCAGACTGTCAATTCTGGACTGTCTCCACGCAGACCTGTCAATCATTTGGAAGCCTGCACTCTCAAATAGAAAATGATCTCCATTACCACAAGCCGGCAAACACGCTGGGCACAAACAACTCCTCTGGATACCTCCAGCTCAAACACCCGCCCACCAGACACCCAGATGAAACCTAGCTATCCTATAGTATAAATAGCCGTCCTTGGCACACGAAGCCATGCTGCGATGAAAGCCTCCAACTGCGGGCAGAGTGTTTGCCGCCAATCCAACAAAGCCACAGAACAACAAGAGCAAACCAGAAACACCAATCAAACAAACTCCAAGTCCAATAAATACACGACCAAAGACTCCAACCAATCAGGAATGTAGAAAAAAAACAATCCTTGCGCACAATAATAGGCCTAGCCTCAAATTTAAAACCAACAGCTGTGAGACCCTGACCCCCATACAAACTCAATACAGAGGCCTGATGATGGCAAGATGATATTTGCTGAAACGTGCTAGCAACTTTAAAAAGCCTACTCAATGGACGTGGGAACATACGTGGGATAATACCCGAAGGAAGCTGAACAGCACACATGTAAGTACCCGCAAAAGCTTAAAAAAACAAATATACATATATATATATACTCAATACAGAAGCCTGATGATGGCAGATGAGATTCTGCTGAAACATTGCTACAACAAGAAATTTTATTTGTATTATGTTTTGTGAAAACCCAAATAATTTTTTTTATAAAAAAAAAAAACCTGTTGTACAAGCAATCATTTGGGACTTTTTTCCAGACTTATGAAAGTAAACTATCTCACATCACATAAGAAAGATGAAGACTGAGCAGCAGAATAGAGGTGAATATCTTTTCCACTGCTTTCTCTCCAAACAAACCTGTCTAAACCTTAATTCTAGGCGAGGGGAAAGGAAACACAGACAGTAGCACCCTGCCAGGCCTTCTGCTTAAGCCAGTTTACAGAAGTAATATCTTCAAAGTGGTGGGAAGTCAACTGGTTTGACTCAATGGCTTGAACTCTGAAGATTAATCACAATTTAAAGCTTCATATAGTCTTAATCACATAACCATTGGATTCTTACAACACAGAAAATCATGATTTACCAATCCTGGTAAATCCAATGTCTGGACTCATACAATAACTGAAGCCAAGACTAAACAAGCTACATCACAGTTTAGTTTGTAATACAATCTACAGCAATGTTGACTTTTTCAAAAGTATATATGCTTCTCATACATTGAGCAACACAAGCTAGATGGGTCTTTAGATTAATTTCCTCTTTATGTACATTTTATTAAGACTGTCATTTGTTCTATCCTGGTTTGAAAGGAATGTCAGCCTTATACTTGTTTAAGTAGTTAAGTTTACCTGGTTCAATTTTGATCTCAGCAATGTATGACTTCCAAGATTCAATGGTGAATCTTGAGCTTCAAATAAGATATTTTCCATCCCTTTTCTGGTTTTTATATTGAATTAATCCTCCCCTGAAACTTGTAATAAAAATTTCTGAGCCTTTTAATGGCTAAAATAAAATAAAAGAATTGGAAGCTCAAGGAGATAGCTAGCAACATTGTGTTTACAGTGCATACCCACAGAAATGTCTTGTTGGAATGGGGAACATAAATACCACAATTCAGTGAATTCAGGCTACTGATTATTAAAGTGTTTCAAGAAAAGCCAATAACCGATAAAGTCTAGGGACAATAAATTAAATTGAATGCTCAGATGAGAATGTGAAACATTAATGGCAGGTAATAGTCATAAAACCAAGCTGATAAAGCAGCAAGTGAAAGAGTGGTGACATTTCCTTGCCTCTGATACAAATAACTAGGAGGCTCCAATGTTCCCATTCGTTCCCTGAAAAAAATCCTTGACATTTCAAACCTAAATGGAAGAAGTACATCTTGTGTTATTGCTGCTTTTATCTTGTTATTCACCCTAAAGTTATTGAGAAGTCTTTGGCAGAAACTCTTTGGATAATATTTACCATGACTTCTTTAGGGCTTATTCACACAATAAATGGCCAGAGAAATAGAATCACGTTGCGCAAAAGAACAAGATCATCCTTGATTACTTTTATTAAATACATACTATCTAATGGGGTACGGCAGTGCGAAGTAATTTTTTCAAGGTAGGGTTTTCTTTTATTTGGGTGGGGGGAATAATACCTCAAAAAATGCAATGTGACATTGGAAACATTTCTCTATAAGAATAAGCAATTAAAATAATATATTAATTATCAATTCTTGTCATAGGTAGATATTTCATGTACTATTTATGTGTCCAAAATCATAGTAAGTGTGTATACACACAAACACACACACACACACACACAGACCTACACACAACACACACACACACACACACACACACACACACACACACACACATATATATACTATATATATATATATATATATATATATATATATATATATATGCATATATATGTGCGTGTCAGCTTCCTTCGGGTATTATCCAAGTCATTGTAGTTGCTTTTAAAGTTGTAGCAATGTTCAGCAGAAATCTCATCTGCCATCATCAGGCTTCTGTACTGAGTTTGTATGTGGGTCAGAGTCTCACACCTAAACAGCACACACCCCCAAAATCAAGTTCACCATGGAAACAGAAATAAACAAACAATTACCATTCCTAGATGTACTAATCTACAAAGAAACAGATGGACACAGGGATACACCGATATACCAGAAGAAAACACAAACCAACCGTGACCTCAACGCCCAACCCACCACCATCCAGCACAGATAAATTCCGTGGCCAACACACTAATTACCAGAACCAAACGCCTGGCAGACAAGACACATAAAGACTGAATATGCACCTGACTAAAGTATTGACAGCCAACGGCTTCCACAAAAACAAAGTCACCAGCTTGATCCACAAAAACACACCAAGACATAACAGAGACTAGAAGATCAACAGAGACCTATGGACAGCCGTCCTCCCTACATAAGAGGTACTACAGACAAATCCAGTAAGATACAACACAGGCATCACATTCAAGACTGCCTTCAAAACAGACAAAAAAATAGCAGCCATCTTAAAAACCCAAAGACCAAATTGACCTGGAAAATCAAGGGATATACGAAGTTCCCTGTGCATCATGCCCGGCCACATACATTGGACAGACCAATAGAAGAATAAGTACCCACCTGGATGAAATGCACAAAATGCAGTAAAAAAGCTGGAACACACCTCCTCACGAGTCCAACACATGAAAGCCAAGGTCATAGCATCAACTTCAATAGCACCAAAACCCTAGCCACTATAGAAACCCCAGCCACAGAATCATAGAGAAGCCATAAGATTGAAAAAAGACCTGAAGCATGAATGAAGAGGATGATTCCACCAGACTGTCAATCATTTGGAAGCCTGCACTCACAAATAGAAAAGATGGCCACACCACAAGCCAGGCAAACACCTGGGCACAAAAAGACTCCCTCTGATGCCTCCAGCTCAAACACCCCCCCACCAGGCACCCAGATGAAACTAGCTTCTGATAGATAATAGCCGTCCTTTCATGCGAAGCAAGCTGACTGAAAGCTTGCACACAAAGGAACAGAGGTGTTGCCAGCCAACCAAACCCAAACAAATCAGACAGAATGGAAACCAGAAACACCAATCCAAACAAACTCCAGGTCCAAGTAACACAGACCAAGACTCCCAACCCAATCCCAGGGTTATGAGGAATAAAAAAACTAGGTCCTGGCCACAAACAATAGGCTAGCCTCAAACTTTAAAAACCAATGACTATGGAGACTGCTGACCCACATACAAACTCAATACAGAAGCCTGATGATTGCAGACTGAGATTCTGCTGAAACGTTTCTACAACTTTAAAAGCACTACAATGACGTATGGAGATATACCCGAAGCGAAGCGCGATCAGCATCATGTAAGTACCGTGAAAAACTTAAAAACACACACATATATATAAATATATATATATATATATATATATATATATATATATATTTATATATTATATATATATATATATATATATAATTATATATTATACACATATATATATATTATATATATATATGTGGCTGCTTTCAGCTTCCCTGAAGCAGATGGGCAGCTCAGATATAAAGCATATAAAATGGAAAAAAATGTTCATATAGGGGGACGTATCTCGGATAAAAAGGATGTCTTGGGGATGTCTGGAGTATGTGGAGACACCTACGTGGAATACCCAGACATTTCATACCAAAAAGGGGGAGGAAATCACCTTGATCTCACTTTCAGTTCCAGCAGCCCTGGTGTTGTAGACCTCCTTAGCCTTGCTCTTGCTCTTCCACAGCAATCCAATTTGATCTTCCACCATGGATCATCGCACACTCTTTTTGGTAGTGGCCACCATCATTCAACAGCAGAACCAAGCCCTCTTCAGGCCCTTTCACCTTTTATACGGGGAAGAAAAGGAGGCAGGGGGCCCCACAAGGGGGGGAATATCTGGAACAAAAGGGGGTTTTTTGGGTTTTTTTTTGTACTTTTTGGGTCTGACATGGATCATGGGAGAGCAGCCGGAGTACGGACTGTATAAGAAGCTAATGGTGGAGCTGAGGAACGAAAGCCCCTCGTGCATTCCAGAAACTTCATGGAGATGCCGCAGCCAACTTTTTGATGAAGTTGTTGGGCGGCATCTGAGACCAAGGTGACCAAGCAGAGCCAAACTTCTATCCCAGACCTGGACCTGGCTGAAGGTTGCACTGACTCCTGTGCCACCCTGGCTCCTGGGACCTATGTACAGAAACTTGCAGTACACCTGGAACGGTGCCACAAAACCACCATCAGCATTTGTGGTCAGAGGAGTGGTTGCATTGCAATCATCGAAGAATACCTTGGAGGAGCCTCCTCAAGTGTCCCTCCACTGAACAAGGCTGGCAAGGAAGTTAGCATTGAACAGTGGTATCAGAGGTGGACTGTGCCCCCACCACCATTGGAGCCATAGATGGGAAGCATGTGGCCTGCAAAGGCTCCAGTTCAAGTCAAGGTCCACTTAGTTTCAACTACAAGGGCTTCTTCCAGGCATCATCCTCTTCGCCGGATGGTCGATGCTGTACTACAAATTCATGTTTACATCGATGCTTCAGGCAACGGGTCATCTTCAGATGCCCAGATATTATAAGCCAGTGACCTCAAGGGAGGGGCTGGAACGCATCTCTTATGGGACTTTCCCAGATCCAGACCCCTGCCCAAATGACACACCAAGATGTGCCCTACTTCAGTCATGGCGGGATGACGCCTTCTCCCCTCAGAACCTACCTCATGAAGCCCTTACACTTCCATCTTCATTGAACAACATACAGTCTGTTAGACGAGAGAGAATCTCTCTCTCACCAGCGCTCTCAACCCCGAGAAGACAGAACGGAAGAAGCCGCGGGGGTGGTGAGAGAACGGCCTGACATCTCCTGGCCACAGGTATCCAGATACTTCTCACCATCATGCTAGCATCATCCACGGACCGTGCAGGAGCATCATGGAAGCTTGCTGCATCCTGCACAATCTCATGCCGCCGGCCCTACCCATTGCTACGCGCTCGCTCAGAGATCAGCTCGCCTCTTGCAATGCCCGCGCGCTGCACCGCGCCGTGCTGTAGCAAACTCGCCGGCCAGGCGCGGCCGGTGATAGTACGCCGTGTGCAGTGGTGCACATGCGCCCCCAACATGGCTGCTGCGGACAGTGAATAGTGGAAAAAAGCAGCTCGCGCATCTGAAACCACTGAGTTCAACTCCCCAGCTGGGCAGTGGCATGGGCCAGACAGGATGGTATTGCTTAATGGATACTTCCTCAGCCTGGTCTCATCATAAATGGATGAGATTTAGTTGCCATGTATGTTGAGTGGCCTTACAATGAATAGGGCATTAATTTAAAGAATTGTGGTTATGTTGAAATCTGTGGATCAATGATTAAAATTGTTATTTGATATAAAGGGCCATAGGTGTGGGTACCTGGAGGGTGGTACCATACAGTCCCACTATTCTTCACGTGGAAGGTTTATTCTATTCCACAGCTTATTATCCATCCCAACAAGCTATTACCCATCCCACAGGCTGATGTCCTGCCCATCCACATAGCTATATACCCATCCCACAGGTTATCCCTGCCCATCCCACTGCTAATCCTAACCCATCCCACTGCCTATTACCCACCCCACAGGTTATCCCTGCACATCCCATAAAGCATGCAAAAGGCGCATTAACCATTTTCTTAAAACTTGCACTAAGACTTTATGATTAGTAAAGAAATGACCCAAGTGTGTGAAGCAAAGATAACCTTTATAAAACAGTAAAGTGTAGACTTTATTTAAAAAAGCAAGGACCAAGGAAAAGTGTCCTCAACAGTTTTCGATTTGAAGTCAACAAAGGTAAATAACTCACGGTCTCTGGACAATCGCTCTATAATCTCTCGCGCTCGCTCGTCCTTGTCTCACGCGATGTAAAGGGGAAGTGGTGGGACTGACGGGTCGGGATAGAGACAGTGGCATGTCTGCTTATGGCCGTACATTAGGTCCTCGCATGGCCCTATGTGGGCGGTGTGGTCTCCCGACTTGAGCATGATGACAAACAGGAGATGGTCCATAGTAGCGTGCACTGTTGGACTTATCTGGGTTCAGAAGCTCTCAGAAAGCTGGGCACATTCGCCCCAAGTGAGTGAGAGGCCCTTCATCCAGTTACCTGGGATGCAGGCACAGGACGATGACAGATGTTCTGAAGCCGGGGCCTGGCTGTTGGGTGGAGGGAAGGAGGAGTTTCAGTGGGGATTGTCTGTTTGTGCAGCTGGGTTGAGGTGAGCATCTGTGATGTCGCGAGGAAACATCTGTGGGTTCGTTGATGGCATCTGTGTGCTGTTGGCAACTTGGTTAGGGTATCGCTACGGGTTTTGCTATGATGTATGTGTGAATCCTCTCGCTCATACCCGTGCCCAAGCCTCGGCGGTGTATCTCTGTGGTCATAGAGGCGGCCAGTCTTACACTCGAGGCTCTAGCCGTGCACCTTGTGGCATGCGAGGACCTGTGCCGGACTTGGAAGGGCTGGCTGTGCTGCTGGGAATTCCTTGGTAGCCATAGCCTGGTAGGAGAGGGCGCTGTTGAAAGCCTTGGAGGGCTGTGACATTCCGCCCTGGGATTGGGGAGGAGCAGACCTGGAGTGAGGTGGAGCAGCGTTCAGCTGGCCAGTGAGGGTGGTGCAGCAGCACTGTGATCCTCTCCTTCATCACCTTGGTACGGGGCCTTCGGGCATGTCCATGAGGGTCTCTTAACATAGCCGGGTCGTTAGCTTGTATTTGTTCGAGCAGAACCAGGCGATTGATCCCCTGAACAGGCGGTCAGTGAAGCGCGCTGGGCAGAATGGGCTTGCAGTTTGCGGTGAAGAAAGTCTATAGAGAGTGTCAACATGATGGATAGCGAAGATACTCGCCGCGTGTGCTATAGATAGATACAGATACATATCTCGCAGAGCCTCTCTCGATAATATGCCGTGGTTCACCCCAAGATACAATAGTATAATAAGAACTGGATTTGAATGTAGCGGTGAATAGTTGCGTTACCGTGGTTGGTCGCCTTGCTGTTTCTTGTTTCCTGTGTGGGAGAGAATCCTCCACGTCCTCCGGCATAGGGTGTGCAGCTGTCGGGTCCGCTGGTCCTGTCCGCGGGGCGCATAGCTGTGGACTCCGCCCGCGACACGGTTGCTGTCTTCTCGCAGACGAGAGGACGGGCTCATTGTTCTAGTGGGCTGCCTGAGAGTGAGGGATAGGGAGAGGGCGTGTTGCTCCTCGGGCAGACCTCACCTCTCCAGAAGCTGCATTTGCCATGACATAAGTCTCCCCGATCGGTGAGCTTGACCGCCGTTCTGGGCCAGACTTCTTTCAAGATTGCAGCTTCCCCGTACAGGTGTGCATATGGCTTTCACCACCCGAGGAGGACATCAGAAGTGTAGCCCAGGCTCTCCGCCTTCTGTCTCCAAGCCGCCTTTGCTTTCTCTTGGTGTCTCGATAGAGCCTGTGGCCCTTCCTCCACCATATAACCTCGTTCTCCACTCAGCACTCCAGCAGCTCCTCTCATTGCTCCTCTGGATGAGTACTGCTTCCTCTCTCCCTTCTCCTTCTCCTTTGCCTTGCGTTTTCCTCTCCTTGGCAGGCCTTCAGCTCAGGCTTTCAGGGCTTTGGGGCTGATCCACCACAGCAGCAGCAGGAGGAAGCAGCAGGAGAGCAGCACCAGCACCAGCAGCAGGGCAGAAGCACCACCAACCAGGCAAGCAGGCAGGAGTAGCACCAGTTCAGCAGAAGCAGCAGCACACAGCACCAGCAGCAGAAGAAGCAACAGCAGGCACCAGCAGCGAGAAGCAGCACCAGCACAGAGTCCGCGCCAGGGGGTGGGATGGTGGATCTTATCCCTCTTGCCAGGGCTGGCAGAAGATGGCACAGGCTTCATCTTCTTCCCCATGGTCTCTGATGAAGATGTCTGTGGCAGCAGTTCTTTCCTCTGTATGGTGACCTGCTTGCGAGCTGCCTCCTTTTATATCCGTGAGGCTGACGCAGTGCATCCTCCCCGCATGCGTAGTGATCCACTCTGCATCTGCTACGCATCCGCTACGCATCCGCTACGCATCCGCGTCATCCACTACACATCCATTCTGCATCCGCTCTGCATCCGCTACGCATCTGCTCTGCATCCGCTTCATCCGCTACGCATCCGCTCTTTCTGCTACGCATCCGCTTTGCTACGCTCCCCCGGAAGCCCTTCGGACGTCCCATCCGCTTCCATCCACTTTCATCCGCTAGGCTTCCATTGAGCATCCATTTTACATCCACGATACGCCCTCCCCCTGTCCGTTCTTTTCCATCCTCTTTATGCAAATTTGGGGCACTTTTGAGAGCAGATAACAATGGATGGAAAATTTGCTCGTCCGCTATGTCCTTTTTACATATGTTTTGCATCCGTCAGGCGATGTGACCCGGCCTTTAGAAGAAGCTAATCTTTTCCTCAGTCAAGAATGTTTTCATCTTCCAGTGACATTGTAGAAGTGTATGTTATAATTCTTTGTGAGAATGAGAACAAATGTGTCAGAACCACACATGCAATGTTACACACACACATGCACAGAGAGAGGGGGAAGGGAGGGAGAGGGAGAGAGAAGGAGGGAGAAGGAGACCGATTTGGAACTGCTATAAAATTGTTCCTTCATCCCAGTTTTAGTTCTGATCATAATAGAAATGGCTGAGGCAAAATCAAAGTGCTTGTTCTTCATGTATCTGGGATATTAATTATTATTAGGGAGGAAATCTACTCACTTGCTGTCGTGAGATGATACCATAATAGCCATGTTTTGAGGACATTAATGGATAGCACATTATAAAAATCTGTTCTGAATGTTTCCTTGTTCATTTTTTCCATTCCAAACCATAGTTATCAGGGTTGAATTCTCAGATTGGAAATAAGTTTTAGCTTACAAAATGTATTTTATTTTGAGTACAATATATGATGTATAATAATCTATAATTCATGCATTCGTTACAGAATGAAAGCAAAAAGTCAGCCTTCCTCAGGTTTCCACATCAGACATGTTAGAACTGTGTAGAGTACATTCAATTTTTAATTCAGCAAGTAACAGTCATCAGAATTATTGATTTAGCTGCCTCAGCTAAATTAATTATGTGCAACATGATCTAGAATAGGGGATATTACTTCAGTTTCTTATCAGCTCCAGATGACCCTAGAGTTTACCATAATACCATATCCCTCCATAGTGATGGTGAACCTTTGATTGATCCATCCAGGATTCAGCTGGGTTTCAAAGGAACCTTGGGGTGGTCCTTGAGGCCTTGGTTTCTCCTTGGAATGAGGCAACAATCATTTTAGATTGGATCATAACTATACAGTTTCTCAGATTGTGCACAGATCCTGGTTGTGTGCCTTGTTTATAGAAGACTTCCAGATGGTAACCTGATAGAAGAAAGACCTAGATTACCACTAGGGGAAAATCTACAACAACCTTCAGCTGTGTAGTTAAAGGTTTTCATTAGGACTTACTCTGCAGTGATAACTCTCCGTTTTTGAGCTCTTATTGTGTCTTCTGGGTGTTGACCAATGGCCCTAATAAATGTCCCTAATCCTTTCTGTAGCTGCCCTTGAAGTCTATCTGGAAGCTTCAGTTGATACAAAGGTGTGTGCGTATTTCATTATTCATATATAACATTTCTATACTGTGACTTACCATAAATTTCTGGGTGCAAATCAAAATTCTTGTTATCACCTTTTGAAGTCCTGCATGACAAAGGATTGGATTGTAGGCTACCTTCTTCCAAGGATATATATATTCCTGCTTCATAATCCAATAGGAAGGCTCTTTCCTCAGGTGCTTGGTTCAGGAGTAGTAGAATTCCCAGTTGGTTGGATATAGTATTTTAGTCCCAATGAGTGTTCACTTGTTTTCATTTGCTTTTGCATTATGCATTTTTTTTCTTTTGTATTTTTGATTAATGGTTGTGAATGTCACCAGAAATATTGTCTGAGTTGGGCAACCATATAAATATTTTTTTTTAAGTACACACATGTAGGTTTTTAAAGTTAAAGGCAAAAGTGTAAAGCCCAAGATGATAATAATGGGAATTTTTTCACCAGAGGTATCCACAAGAAGGGATCAAGAATATGTAAAGTACAAAATCATTATTTATGTGATTCACATGTTTTGTACATGCATCTTGGTATAACATGCATAAATTAAGGGGATGGAATTGTGATGCTGCTTTTTTTCTTTTGACAAAAGTGCTAGATCCTTGGTCATTTTAGATTACTAGTAATCATAAAGCAAAATAGCATTTCGACTCTAACATTAAATTAAAAAAAAAACCCTTTGTGAATAGAGCTTAAGCACAGGAAGTTCTCAGCTTCTGTCTAAGCACAGCTGGCTGTGACTGCCAGCACTGATCTCTAATTTGTCACATGGAGGAGGCAGCATTTCTAGTTAAGCATTCACTTCTAAACCAGAGTTACACAGCCTAGGGTTAGGAGTGGTGGATTCTGACTCTTTTTTATCACTTCTTAGAAGTAGAACCTCCTGTGTTGATTACCTTCTCTTAGTGGTCCTCCTTATAGGAAAATGAATTTGTGATCAGAGAAATGTTGTAATTTTGTTTCTACACAGCAACATTCACAAAACTTTCTGGACAAAAGTGTACTAAAACAGATTTATGAAGAACCTAAGGAAAGAAAATTATACACATCAATTGTTTGGGATAGTGAAAGTTTTGTCACTAGAAAAGAGGAGCTGGATTAAATAGATAACTATATGTTCTTCACATTTGAGATTTCTCTCTGGGACTTTTTAAGTCACATCCTTTGTTAACTAGGTACTAAGACATTAAATATCTGAGAACACAGGTGTCAAACTCAATCATGTCACATGACATTACCTGACATATTGCAATGTTTTTTGCTTTTGCACAACTAGGGTGGGCATGGCCTGTGTGTGATACATCTGGCCTCTGGGCCACCAGTTTGACACCCCTGTCTTAAAACCTTTTTAGAAACTGAATACAGTGTTCTAAATAATCAGTAACTCTTAGGAGTATAAGATATACATCTGCTATAAAAATTGCTATTTTGCCAGTTCAGTTTATCTTAGTAAATTGTTTATTTCTGCTAGCTTTCAAGGACATAAGGAATGTCCTTTGAGGCCATATCAGTAACCCATATTTTAATCTGTAAATTCTGTTCAAGGAAAATTAATGTTCATATCAAGTTATTAATTTCTATACGATGATATTATAATGCCATATTTCAAAATTTTAAAATAGCTTCTTTCAGGATAGTTTGTGTCTTCTATTAATAAACAGTATTTTATTACAGTGAGAACTGAAGCTGATTTTCTGGATAAAGTTAGTATTTGCATTTTTTGCTTTATTAAAGTCAGTTGTGATATCACAGCTCTTGGATCAGGAGTCTAGAATCCAGGATTATTTGCAGTTTGTGCACTGGGTCTGTTGGAAGCAACACTGCCTATCCAGAAACTAAGGTGGAAAATCCCTGGCTCCAGAAGGTCCAAACATGAAGAATTACTCAGTCTTGACTTTGACTTGACCCAAAGCCTATTGCATCCCATCCTGGCCTCCAGTGGGACAGAATATTCAGTCAGTGGGACAGAATATTCATGGCACAATCAGGTAGTTTGGGATGGACATATAAAGCTGGGAGTTTTCAACATTCTGATGAATAGAATAGAATAGAATAGAATAGAATTCTTTATTGACCAAGTGTAATTGGACACACAAGGAATTTGTCTTGTTGCAAATGCTTTCAGTGTACATAAAAGAAAAAATACATTCATCAAGAGACAAGAATCATAAGTTATAACACTTAATAATGGTCATAGGGTACAATAAGCAATCAAATCATACTAAGAATCAGTCAATATAAATTGTAAGGATAATTATGACACAGTCATACAGTCACAAGTGAGAGGTGATGAGCGATAAGGAATTATGAAAAGATTAATAGTAATAGTAGTGCAGACTTTGTAAATAGTTGGACAGTTCTGAAGGAATTATTTGTTTAGCAGAGTGATGGCATTCGGGAAAAAAAACTGTCTTTGTGTCTAGTTGTTCTAATGTGCAGTGCTCTATACTGTCATTTTGAGAGTAGGAGTTGAAACATTTTATGTCCGGGATGTGAGGGGTCTATAAATGTTTTCACAGCCCTCTTTTTGACTCATGCAGTGTACAGGTCCTCAATGGAAGACAGGTTGGTAGTAATTGTTTTTTCTGCAGTCCTAATTATCCTCTGAAATCTGTATCTGTCCTGTTGGATTGCAGAATCAAATCAGACAGTTATACAGGTGCAGATTTAATAATTCCTCTGTAGAACTGTATCAGCAGCTCTTTGAGCAATTTGAGCTTTCTTAGTTGGCGCAGAAAGAACATTCTTTGTTGTGCTTTTTTGATGACATTTTTGACGTGAAGTGTCCATCTTAGGTCTTGTGATATGATAGAACCTAAAAATGTGAAGGTCTCTACTGTTGATACTGTGTTGTCTAGTATTGTAAGAGATGGTAGTATGGGAAGGTTTCTCCTACAGTCTACCACCATTTCTAAACATAGCTCAAATGGTTTTTTTTTTTTTGTTTAAAAAATGATGAAAGAAAAAAGTGTGTTTTATTTAACAATTCTGCAGAAGGAAAAAAGGAAGAATGAGAAAGCAGCAGAGGAAAAGTGAGAAAGAAAGCTGGAGGCAGATTGAGAAAGAAAGGAAAACAGGGAAAGAGAGAGAAGACACTACTTCAAAGATCAGTTAGATAGGGAAAGGTGAATTAAAAGTAAAGATGAAAAGATGCCCTGATCACCAAGGCACAACAATGTCTCTCAAACTATGTTTGATGTCACCTTTGCCTCAACATCAGTTTATAAGCAACACATATTTAAATTTAGAAGTCTTTTTTCCTCTATTTTGCTAACACTGTGTGTATTTTGCCATACATATGATTTTTTATCTTCCTTAACCATGCTGCTGCTGATGTAGAGGTGCAGATAATGGACTCAATAATTCCTCTGTAGAATACAGCATATTCAATTCAAACCACCAGATAACCTCATTCAGGGATCTCATATAAAGAGACGAGAGAACTAACTCTTATGGCACATCACAGAGGGTCCACAGGCTGGAATTCTCTCCCTCATCCTTGCTGATTGAAAGGCCCTGTCACACAGCACCAACGGATGGAAAGAGGATGTAAAATGGAGAGAAACACTTGCCATCTGTTGGTTAATGTGATGCATCCGTTCTGTACTCACTGCGTCCGTTTTTCATACTCTCTATGTGTCCAGCATCCGTCTACTGACATTTCATCCACTCAAAAACTTTTGAGCTGCACAAAATTTTTTGAGCGGAAAATGTATCCAATGCATCCATTATACATCTGCTACGCATACGGGGAACATCCGTTAGACGTCCGTCGTCATACGTTACATGTCCGCTATATCCGCTAGGCATCCACTGTGCATCCGCGCAACTTGAATCCGCTCCAGCGGAAAACGGACACAGGGAGGAAGCGAAACGAACGTAGAACAGACACGCAGCGTTAGTAGCACGGACATAGAAAGGATGAAAGTGGATGCAGCTCACATACGAAGCATTAAAATGGAAAAAACGTTCGTATAGGGGACGTATCTCGAATATTTAGGATGTCTGCAGGATGTCTAGAGGATGCAAAAGGACAAGGACACCTAGCGAAAAAACTAATATTTCCTAATGAAAAAGGGGGAGAAAATCACCTGGATTCTCACTTTTCAGTCCAGCAGAACCGCGGTGCAGACCTCTTCTGCTCTTGCTCTCCACAGCATCAGTCAATCTCCACCAATGGATCATCAACACAATCCCTTTTGGTAGCCACGCATCGTTCTACAACATGGACAGCCATCTACAGGCTCTTTCACCTGTTTTCTTTCGCGAAGAAAGGAGGAGGCCAAGAAGTGTCTGCATCCAAGTATGCGATGCCAGAAGAGCGCAGAGTATGGACTGTATAAACAAGCTGATGTGGATGCTGAAGGACGAAGAACTTTCATGCATTCCAGTTACTTCCATGAGGATGCCGCCAGCCATGTTTTGATGAAGTTGTGGGAGCGCTGAGAGGTTGCCAGGTTGACGCAACTTCCGGCCCGTCCTGGAACCTGGGCTGAAAGGTGACACTGACATCTGTGCCACCAGGCCTCCGGGAACCACATACAGGAGCATGCAGTACACCTGTAAGGGTGGCACAACAATACCATCAGATTGTGTCAGAGAAAGTGGTGCAGGCCATCATCTAAAGAATACCTGAGGAGCTCCTCAGTGCCCCTCCACTGAAGAAAGGCTGGAAGAAAGTTGCAGAGCAGTGTATCAGAATGGATTCCCCCACACTATTGAGCCATAGATGGGAAAGCACATGGCCTGCAAAAGCTCCCAGCCAAGTCCAGGGTCCACTATCACAAACTACAAGACTTCTTCAGCATCATCCTCTTCTCCATGGTCGATCTGACTAACAAATTCATGTACATCGAAAGCTACAGGCAACGGCTCATCTTCAGAATGCCGCAGGTATACAATGCCAGTACCTCAAAGGAGGGCTGGAACGCAACCTCATCATGGGTTTTCCAGAATCCAGACCGCCGTTGCAATGAACACACAAGATGTGCCCTAACTTCATCGTGGGATGACGCCTTCTCCTCAGAACCTACCTCATGAAGCCTATAGTTCCAGATGCCTCACACCCGTGAGAGAGGATCTTCAACTATAGGCTGTCCAGGGCAAGGCGGGTGGTGGAGAACGCCTTTGGGCCATCCTGGCCAAGCAGGTTCCAAGGACTTCTCACCCACCATGCCAGGCATCGCCCACAGAACCGTGAGGAACATCGTAGAGAGCTTGCTGCATCCTGCACTAATCTCATGGCACACCCGCCGTACCTCAGTGTTGCAGAACAGCTCGTGGACCTCGCAACCAAGGCAATGGGGACATGGAGCCTGGGGAATGGAGGGAAGGGCGAAACCTGACAGACACTGTGGATTGCAAGGCCCCCAAAGAGCTCACAGGAAGGGAAGGAAGCATCGCAACCTGCCTGAAACATTGGTGCAACTCCCCAGATGGAAGCCACGTGGTCTGGCAAGACAGGATGGTAGTAATGCTTAATGGAGATTCTTCAGCCTGTCTCATCGAACACTGATGAGATTGTGCCATGTATGTTGAGTGGTGTTGTGTTTATGTTGAAATATGTGGATGAAGGATTACCATTGTTATTGATAATAAAGGGCCATAGGTGTGGCAGCTGGGAGGGTGGGACCATACAGTCCCACTATGCTTCACTGGAGGTTTATCTATCCCCACAGCTATTTACCCATCCCACATGGTAATCCTCCCATTCCCACAGGAAATCCCTGCCATCCCACAGCTATTACCCATACCCACAGGTATTCTGCCATGCCCACAGCTATTAACCCATCCCGACAGGTATCCTGCCCATTCCCACTCCTATCCTTTACCCCATTCCAAACAAGCACGCAAATGCTTCAATCATTTCTAAAAGTTTTCACCAAGACTTTATGACTAAAAGAACATGAAACAAGTGTGTGAAGCAAGATATTACACTTTATTAATAACAAACTATAAAAGCAAAATGACCCAGTGAAGTGTCCCAAAGCAAAGATAAAGTACAGGAAGCAACCCAGTCTCTGGCAACTCTTCTCAGTCACTCTGAGGCATGCCCATAGTTCAGGGATGCAAAGGTCCAGTTCTGGTGGAGGTGGCTGCTGCTGGAGTCTGTCTGAGGTGCATTGGGGTTGCCTGGCGCCCGAGCAGGACAACAGGGACTGGGTGCGTGGAGGGAAGCTCTCTAGAGAGCTGGCTCAGTCCTGTGATGTTGAGAGCCCCTCCTCCAGGATCATGTGGTGTAGTCCCAAGACGATGACAGATGTTCTGAGGCCGGCTTGGCTGTGGGGTGGAAGGAAGGAGGAGTGTAAGTGGGGCTGTCTGGTCTGCACGGTGAGCGAAGTGAGGCGTGGGTGGCATCGTGGCATCGGTGACACTGGGTGTCGTGGTAATCTAGGCGTCAGTGCATCTGTGCATCAGTGGCATCAAGTGGGCATCAGTGGCATCGGTGCATCGTGGCACCAAGTGGCATATGATGAACCTATGCCTGAACTGGGAAGGGCTGCCTGTGCTGCTGGAAACTCCTGGTAAGCCGTAGCCTTGGGTAGGTGAGGGCCTGTGGAAAGCCCTTGGAAGGGCGTGACATCACCTGAGGTGGAGAGCAGACTGGACTGGGTCGGAGCCAGTTCAGCTGGGCCTGGAGGGTTGTGCAAGAAGACCGGTGATCCTGTTTTTAATCAACTGTCTTTCTCAGACTGTGCAATATTTAGATTCGTAATGTGGGTTCAGACTGAGAGCTGTGTTCGAGCATTGTCTAGCAAATTTTTGTAATGCTCTGGTTAGTAGGTGTGGATATACAGAGAAAAAGATGTAGGATAATGTTAACTAACTCCTTAAATGCTTTTTGGCTATGTAGTTACAGCGGGCTCTAGCAACTAGATCATTAGAGATGAGTATTCCCCAAGGTCCTTTACAAGCTTGGATCATAACAAGATCTTGACAATTCAGCTGTATTTATTTTCTGATTTTTTTGGCCAATATGTTAAGACAGCATTTATTTGTTGAAATTTGAGTTGCCATTTGTTTGAAACCAACTCGACACATGGTCAACAAGATTTTTTTGAAGTAGCTAGTATTGTCTGTGTATTGACACTTTTACATCATGAGCGAAGAGAAGCAGTTGCTCTTAATATGATCACAAGAGTTCATATTATGTAAGTATGAAAAGAAGTTGGTCTAGAACACTGCCTTGGGGAAACACCACTATTGACAGGTAACAGAATTTGATAGACATTCCCAATTTTGACGCATTTTTTTTGTTTGACAAGGATGCTCTGTCAGTTATGCATGTGTCCAAAGACACCATAAGATTTAGTTTTAGGAGTAGTTGCAACATATCCTGAGTACCAAAATAAGACAGAACAATAATCAAAGTGGAACAAGTTGACTCCAGAGTTGTGAACATTCCCACACTGAGATTTTAAAGAAGAGATTGGACTCTCCAATTTTGGCCAATTTTGTGTCTGTTTGACTAGAATACTTCTATCCAGTTATGCAGTTTGTCGCAGAGACACCAATATAGATTCAGTTTTAGGAGTAGTTTGTCGTGTAGGACTGAATCAAAGGCTTTACAGGAAGTTAATGTAGATTGGCAACCCCCTTACCGCATCATCGCTTTGCCCTGATCTGAGTGGCAGTATAATAGTTGCAGATTACAGGATAGTTTTTTCTGAAACCAAACTGTTTATTTGGAGAGTAGGTTGTTTGTCTCTAAGTGGAGGATAATGGATTGGTAAATAATTGATCGCATGACTTTAGGGGTGAATGCAGCATAAGGAGAATTGTCTGTTAATTTTCAACTAAGGCTGGGGTCTCCTTTTTAAGATGGGATCGACCGTGGCTATGACCATAGTTAGGCAAGGACTTGTCCTGAAAGAATTTTTCAAAGATTATCTTAGAGTCGGCATGGCAGTGGTAGTTTTAAAAGAAGTAGGCCATATTCCATCCGGTCCAATAGATAGAGGAGGTTTAAAGATTGCGAAGTGCCTTTTTCAAAACATTGTTCTCTGTAAAAATCAATATGTATAGAGATTTGTAGTTAGTCTGTGGTTCAAGCGGGATACTGGGCCAATCCATGTGCTGTTAAAAACTACTGACACCAAGAAATGTGTAAGATGTTGCTTTAATGTATCGGCTTGCAGTCTTTACCATTAGGTCCTAATCAGGAGTAGGATGGACCTTGAGTCCTGTTAGTTTGTTGTTACAAAATTGTAAAAAGCATGGGTGGAATTGGGCATAGAAGGTTTTCCTCTTGTTCAATGTGGATAATTGTGCATTCAGTTATATATCTGGTGGCATAAATGTTTTGTATTGGCTTGAAATAGGCAACATGACCCAGATTTGTTTTTCTGCCAGAGTTGATCTCTTTTGATTGAAAGTTTCTTATTGTTATGGGAATCTGTTGTGTTTTGGGGGGTGGGGGAGTTGTTGTTGAAATATAGTTTTGATGACTCTTTTGACTTCAAGTAAAATATGTAGTATAATGGTCTCAGACAATATTCATCCATGATATAGAGATTGCCAATCAAGGGATAGAGATCATTGCGAGAAGAATATAGTTGCCTTTTTTGAAGTTATAATTGGGGATTATGTCATTGTTGATGATTTTGTGTCGGGTATGTGGACAAAGTCAATCACATTGTGGTCACTGCTGAGAAAAGGGATTCTTTTGTCTGTATCCACGTAAAGACCATTTAAATTCAAACTGATTGCAGAAGATGAGATCGAGGCAAGTTGTTAGTAACAGGTTTGTTGTTACTAGTTGTTCCAGCCCAGATTTGTAACCACTTGTAGCAAGGTTGTGTGTTATGGGTCAGTGCTATACATTTATTTTAGGGTCCAGTGCAACTATGAGGTAGATGTGAGTCACCAAAAAGATAAAAGGGTGTGGGCATGGACATGCTGCCATGTTAGGAGTGTATTTATGCTTGTTTAAACTGTTTGAATGTCATGATCAGGTGCTCTGTACATGAGTAAGAATCAAAATGTGATATTAAGGATAGTTCACAGATGATCGTCTCAGGAAGCAGGCTCTCGTAACTTGGATGTTTTTAGATGTAAGGACTCTTTTGTAGAAAGATAGCACACGCCACCGCTCCTCTACAAATTTCACGATCTGGTTGGTAAAACATGATATCCTCTACTGTGGTATTGGAGTCAGCGCGAGAATGTTATGAGCCATGTTCACAGACAAATATATGTCGAATTATAATTAGCAATATTATAGTAAGAGGAGAAATCAGGTATTTTATTCACAAGTGTGTTCCTGCATTGAATCAGTTGCATTTAAGACAGCATTGTTTGAAATGAGGGTAGTTAGGGGGTGCGTGCTAGTCTTGGGTGATGGTGGATTGGTTGAGGATAGGTGTGTAAAATGTAGTTGAAGTTAAAGCTGATTGCCTTGGGTTTTGTGACTATTACTTTTGATACAGTCAGCATGGTACGTCAATGTACGGTCCTCTCTCCATGTCTTGAAGTTTTTGAGTTCAGTGCGGATACAACGGGGAGCAGGTATTTGCTATAATGGTTTCAGGGCAACAACGGAGGTTCTTATGGTTGGTGTTGGTTTTGGCGAGTGAATTTATAGTGTAAATGAATTTATGTTTGCTCTTTTTACCCATCTCAGAAGAATGGAAGGCTGAGTCAATCTTGAGCCTGCTGATGTTCAAACTACCAAATTGCAGTCAGCCAGCAGTCAGCAGAAGTAGCCTGCAGTGCTGCATTCTAACCACTGCACCATCGTAGCTCTTAATCCAACCACATGCATGAGGACACAGCCTTTTCTTCAGGGTTAGGCAAGGGCTAACAGAGTTGGAATCTATCTAATCTCTGGAAGGAGGAAGTTCCAAAGGACAGGCATTGCAACACAAAGTGTTTGTTTTCCTAGTTTTGCAAGATGGCATTCCTTTAATGACATTATCCATGCCATATCTCTCCTATTAGATCTAACAAGACTGGTAGTAGTCATCGGGGAGAAATGATCCCTCAAATGACCTGGTCTCCTACCATAAAGGTCTTTGTAGGTAACCACAAGGACCTCACATTGCACCTGAAAACATATTGATAGACAATGTAGAAGTGTATGTTTAGTGAGAAGTGCTCATTACTACTCTCATTGCTGCATTTTGAAATAATTATAGCTTTCATGGACAGCCCCTAGTATAGTATGTACAGCCCCTAGTATAATTCACCTGCATATGGCTAAGGTATAAGTATCTGTGGGCAAGGCCTTCCAGTCCAACAAAGGGTGTTATTTCTGCATACATGAAAAACAGGTGGCAGCTATTTTCATTGTAGAAAAGCCTTCCTGTCCACCGCTGCCACTTGTTCCTTGAACAGGATCTATGACCCACAAATTAATCATTTTATTTGGGGTAGTGCAATACCATCCAGATCAAAACATGAAGGACCTGGAATCTGGTCCTAAAACCCAAAGTCAATCAATCTTACTAGGGCTGACTTAAGCCTGTTTTTCCCCATCTTCCCCACAGCATCCAAACACTGAAATGGAGCCTCCACAACGTTAATTGGTTGACCTGGGGTAGAGATGTAAAACTGAGTATCACTGGTATACTGATATGACACCATGGGTTGTCGGATGACCTCACCCAATGTAGGTGACAGGAATGGTGACAATGTTGAATCCTGAAGCATGCAACAAATCAGGGACTGTAGCCTAGACCTCCCACTACCCTAAATCAACACTGACTGGAACCAGCCATGGTGACAAGAATGGGAACTCATTCAATATAATGTCACCCACTTCTAAAACCCAAATTAGTTCAGAAAGTTATTATGATCAATACTATTTAAAGACATTAAGAAATCAAGAAGAACCAGTATAGATGTACTACCCATTCTTTTCCCATCAGAGATAATCCAGAATTACAATTAATCATGCCACTTCTGTCCTGTATCCAGGTCTGAAAACTCAAAGAAAATGGCCTCTGTAAACCTTCCTTCTAAAAGAGAAGGTTGAAAACAGGCACAAATAGCCCAGGACAGTCAAATCTACCAGTGGTTTCTTGGAAAGGAAGCAAACCATTGCCTGCTTAAGTGTTGATGGGAACAATAATCTGTGAAAGAAAAATTAATCATTGCCACAATCCAATTGCCTATTATCAACTCCCAAGAACCCATAATCAACTAAGAGGAAAATGGTTATAATGTACAGGTAAATGAGGAATGCTGTAGCCTTCATCAGGTTAAGGTAAAGACCTGGTCCCACTGCACTTAGGGATGCAAAGAGCTTGCCATCTGTTGGAAAACACTATGCATCCATTGTGTACTCATTGCATACGTGTTTCATACACTCTATCTGTCGAGCATCCGTCCACTGCGATTTCATCCACGCAAGAAGTTTTGAGCTGCACAAAACTTTTTGAACGGNGCTTCACCCGCTATGCATCTGCTTCGAAATTATCCCCTGGAACCCCTTCGGAGGTGTCATCCACTTCCATCCGCTTTCATCTGCTAGGTTTCTTATGAACATCCGTTTAACATCCCCGCTACATACTACCCACGTCCATTCTTTTCTGTTCTTTTCCATTCTGTTTATGCAAATTTTCACCACTTTTTGGAGCGGATGACAACAGATGGAGCCACCCCCAAAATTTTGCTCATCCGCTGTGTCCTTTATGCATATGTTTTGCATCCCTCAGCCAGTGGGACCTTAAATAAGTTATTTAAGGTTTTTATAGCCATTGTAATCAAGCTAAGCTATGTTGTTTTTTCCCCATTTCTTTGCATTTTACCAACTTTTTAATAAACTTTCTATGCCCCTTCATCTTGGGTATTGAAGAAAAAGTGGAGATTTCAACAGGAATGGAAAAAAAAACATGGCTTAGAATTTAGCAGAGCATAAGTGGATGCATTTATGATATGAGGATGGAGTACTTATTTCCTGTTCATATTTTATTAAGGTTCTTGAAAGCAAAGTTGTTCAGAAATATGAAAGACATGTGGTTTTGGTAGATGTGAGGTGTATCACCACAAACTCTTGTTTTATCAAGCATGTCATAACAATAGTATAGTTACAAATGCTGGTGTGTGATAATTTATTTGATAGAGCCACCAAATTTGTGCTTGAGAATTGGGTTTACACAGCACATCAAAATAATTGATCTCTTTCAATTGCTCTCATTTCTCCAGATCAGTGTCCTAAATAAACTGTATATCCATAAGTTATGACAAGCAAATTAATATTTAAGTGAAATTTAAAAAAACCCAGCCTTTTCTATTTTAAATTTTAAAATAGACAGAAAATAAACAGCAGAAATAATAATTTTATTATTTTATTTTTTGTTTTATTCTGGTAGAATAAAAATAAACATATTTCAGTTATTTTACAAGTATGACTCTCATCATTATTATCGATTTCATGTTTTAGTTTCAGTGAGTGCTTCATTTAACTCTATATGGCTAACCACATTCAGTTATAATGCTTTGTTTACGCATGTTTTCTGGGTGTTTAAATTTGTTAATATGTGCTTTTACCTCACACCTATCCATATGAACCTCTTTCTTTTTAGTTACTGTGGCTTTGGTAAAGCAAGCATAAATAATTCAGCAAACTTGTCTGATCAGACCTTTTAAAATGCAAGTTCCACCAAATGATGCAGTTATTCTAATTGGAAGGATCACATTTAAAACAAGGGGTCAGTGTCCTCTACCATAGGAGTCACCTTACTGGTGACTTACTGGTGACTATAGTCACCTTACTAAGTGCCTTTATAGAGTCAGCTTATATGTATATATTTTCCTCAAAATTATCTAAAGATCACAAATAATCCTGGCTCTCCAGATACAAAAAAGTCCTTCCCTGCAAACATATATACACATACACATACACATACACACACACACACACACACACACATATGCACAGGGAACTTCGTATATGCCTTGGTTTTCCAGGTCAATTTTGTCTTTGGGGTTTCTAAGGATGGCTGCTATTTTTTTGTCTGTTTTGAAGGCATTTCTTGATGTGATGCCTCATCAAGTATCAGTAAAGGCCCTGTCACACTGCCCAACGGATGCAAAACGTTTGTAAAAAGGACACAGCGGACGAGAAAATGTTCCATCCGTTGTTATCCGCTCTCAAAAGGGGCAAAATTTGCATAAGGCAGAGCGGAATAACATGGGAAAGGAACGGGACGGGGGAGGACGGCAGAGTGGATGGAAAGGCAGATGCATAGAGGATGCGTAGAGGAATGCGAGAGCGGATGCAGAGCGGATGCGTAGAGGATGACGGCGGATGCATAGCTGCATCCGCTTTCAATCGCTTTCTCCACCCGTGCTACTTTAGAACGCAGCGCGTTCCGTTCCGCTTCCTCCCTGCGTCGTTTTACCGCCTTGATGGATTTGAGTTGCGGCGGATGCACAGCGGATGCCTAGCGGATTATAGCGATGCTTAATGGATGCAGAACGGATGTCTCGCCCGTAATGCTTAGAGGATGCAGATGGATGCATTGGATACATTTTCCGGCTCAGAAGTTTTGAGGCAGCTCAAACCTTCTGAGCGGATGAATGTCAATGACGGATGCTGGACGGATAGAGAGAAGCAAAACGGAGGGGCAGTGAGTACAGAACGAAGCATCATGTTAACCAACGGTATGGCAAGTGTTTTTCTTC
Organism: Laticauda laticaudata; assembly: GCA_004320025.1. NCBI lineage: Eukaryota > Metazoa > Chordata > Lepidosauria > Squamata > Elapidae > Laticauda > Laticauda laticaudata. Next base: position 2,369 of record BHFT01017897.1, on the reverse strand, counting down.
CGTTTAGCATCCTCTTCGATCCATTGGTGCAGTGTGACAGGGGCTTTAGATACTACACAGGCATCACATTAAGACTGCCTTCAAACACAGACAAAAAAAATAGCAGCCATCCCTTAGAAACCCCAGCCCACATAACTTGGGGCAGGACCAAAGAGAATTAAGTATACCCACCTGGATGAAGCACAAAAATGGCAGTAAAAAAGCTGGAACACACACCTCCTCACTAGTGCCAACACATGAAAAACCAAAGGTCACAACATCAACTTCAAATGCACCAAACCCTAGCCACTATAGAAAACCCCAGGCCACAGAATTATCAGAGAAGCGCATAGAGATTGAAAAAAGACCTAAAAACATGAATAGAAGAGATGATTCCACCAAGACTGTCAATCATTTGGAAGCCTGCACTCTCAAATAAGAAAGATTCCACACATCAAGCCAGGAAAACACTGGGCTACAAAACAGACTCCCCCGATACCTCCAGCTCAAACACACCCCCACCAGGCACCTCAGATGAAACCTAGCTTCCTAATAGATAACAGCTGTCCTTTCATGGCAAAGCCAAGCTGCACTGAAAGCCTCCAATATAGCAACAGTGTTGCCAGCGCAATCAAAGCCACAAAACAGACAGAAGAAACCAGAAACACCAATCAAACAAAGCTCCAAGACCTAATAAACACAGACCAAGAATTCCAACCAATCAGGATGTTAAAAAAAAACATCTGGGACAGCAGTAGGCTACCCTCAAATTTAACTAATGGCTTGTGATAGCCTGAATCCAGCATACGAACTCAATACAGAAGCCTGATGATGGCAGATGAAGATTCTGCTGAAACGTTGCTAACAACTTTAAAAGCACTACAATGAATGTGGGATAATACCCAAAGGAAGGCTGAACAGCAACCCACACACACACACACACACACACACACACACACACACACACACATATATATGGCTTTTAAAAAACACCTTCAAATCTATGTTCTTCCTTCTATCACAGTGGTTTTTCTAAAAATAACTGCCCATTACTTCCAGGGAAGCAGTAGTTTTCACCAATATGCTGAATAAATAATGGCAGCTGTAGTTCTGATGATATAAAAGTGATTTAGAACCCTTGGTAAGCATGTTCATCACACCTGTCATCTGTTCCTGAAGGAAACTGCAACTTTTCTTGGGCTTGTAATCACAGAAAGGCTTGTTTGATTTAAGGATGTCCTGACAAGTGTGATCATCATCTCCATAAACACTGAAAACAACCTTCCCTTTGTATCCAGATTGTCCCATAGATTGCTTCAGTGTGAACCATTACTGGGATCCATAAGATATTTAATCTGTGAGTTAAGGACAAGTTCTTAGTCATTAAAATGTTCTCAGAGTTAACAGAATAAGACTTGCAAGGTATGTACATCTTTTCAAATGGACATAGACATGGATTATCATGTACATATTGCTGCTTCATATGCAGCGTTTTTCTGCCAATTTCATCTTATTGAGAACTTTGTTTCAGGGACCAGATATAGACTGAGATCTGGGAATGTGAGGGGAATGTAAGAAGTCATTAATATTTATTATATGCTGTGGCCCCAGTTCATATTAAACTCTATGCAATTATAGTTTACATTGCCAGAAGGAGAATCATTTATTAATATTTATGGATCTGTTTTGGGACAATGAAAGTTTCAGGCATGTTGGTGATGATTCAGTTGGGACAAGGAATAAAAGACCTCCATATTGATGCAGGAACCCAGGCTGAATGTAAATGTCTTGTGTGTCTACTCTTGGAACACTATGTCTACCCCTTATTCTCCTATGCCCATTCACTTTTATCCTAAAATAATTCCTTTTTCCAGAAATGGGAAAAGTTGCCAGCAAATGTGCTAAACATTATTTTATATATTTCCATGGACAATGTTTTCTTGGCATTAGGTGAATTAATAATTGTGACCTGCTTGATGGTTTAATACCAATATGATTGTGAAGAGAGTAAAGTTAAAATGTAAATGTACTCATAAAGTACATGTGTAAGAGGAAGGGAAGCAATTTATGCCTGTACGAATTGGTCCTCAGTTTTCATTCATTCATTTAGAAGCAGGGATTACTTATTGGTGAAATTAAGGATTTGTAGGGTTCTTTTGACTATTTTGGCAGAGCCTATTGAAAACAGCAGTTTTCGCAACTTGTCTTTGTCAGCCTTCAAGATCTTCTACTATCGCTTTGCATCTTTCGGCTGTCATAAGAAAGGGGGGGAGGGGAGGTAGGGATAAGTCTGGGAAGTGAGCTGGAGGTGTCACATTCTTCTGTTGTGTAAATGAGGGGGGGGGAGCATACAATAGAGTTAGGTTTCTATTTCTCGCTTAGCTTTCTTT
>BHFT01017896.1:0-16231 GCA_004320025.1 Laticauda laticaudata | reverse complement strand
CCCCCCCCCCCCAATCAAAATTATGAGGATAGGAAAGTCAAGCTGTGTTTCCATGGCTAAGGAAGATGGGACAAATGTATGGACTAATTCCGGACATAACCTCAGTGGACGACATCTTAACTCATTTCTAGCAATGTTACACGTGGTTGACACAGCTGTGGGACAGTCCAAATATTGCATCTGCATTTTGATGCCTCAGAACATGGACACTCATATATTTATCTGCAATTTAATTCTAAATGCCATTTAATCAGATAGCAGAAAGGTGAGAATGATTAGCAGATTCCAGGTGACTGAGGGACATTCATTTGACACATGGGAAAATTCAACAAATTTAAAGGGCAATAACACCAAGTTCCTTGCATGCAATGATAACTAAAAGGTATTGGTGTTCTCATGGTTCTGGATTCAGCCACCATGGCATTAATATAGGATCCTCTCTGTCAGCCTTCAAGATCTACTATCGCTTTGCATCTTTCGGCTGTCATAAGAAACGGGGGGGAGGGGAGGTAGGGATANGAGGGGATGTAGGGATAAGTCTGGGAAGTAAGCTGGAGGTGTTACATTCTTCTGTTGTGTAAATGAGGGGGGGGAGCATACAATAGAGTTAGGTTTCTATTTCTCGCTTAGCTTTCTTTTCTTTGCACAACTGCAACCCGTTATCAAAGTATGCCAAGGTCAATGGACAGAGGCCTCGTCCTCCGCCTGACAGTATTTAAGTATCTGCAATTGTATTCTTTGTACTGGGTAGGTCACCTGAACATGAATACAAAATCATTTCAAATGTGATTATTTGAGAGGTATGATTTATCAAAGGAGTTGCTTCTTTTACTTAAACAATATGTTGAAAATAAAACTATTTGTTCCAGTGCTAAAGTCTAGATAAGTATTTAAGAAATAAATTATTTCTATTTTTCCTTTTCTTTCCTATAGGTGATGCTTGAAAATAGCCTGTTGTTTCTTTTACATTGCACAATACCTTTTCAAACAGAGTGAGCAAACAAACACACCCACACACACCCCACAGTGTTTATAGATCTTTTTTTGTTGTTACTTCTTTCAGAACCACCCACTCCTATTGCTCCTCCAGAACTTCTAGCAGTTGGAGCCACATACCTATGGATCAAACCAAATGCCAACTCCATCATTGGTGATGGGCCCATCATCTTGAAAGAAGTAGAATACCGTACAACCAATGGGAATTGGGCCGAAACCCACATTGTTGATTCTCCCAATTACAAGTTATGGCATCTTGATCCTGATGTGGAATATGAGATCAGAGTGCTTCTTACCCGTCCTGGGGAAGGGGGAACTGGACCCCCTGGGCCTCCTCTCACAACAAGGACAAAATGTGCTGGTAAGCCACTATCCTTTATGAATTCTGTACAAGACATACAAGTTATTTTGTAACAAGAGATGAAAAGAGATTGATGTCCTGTCTTTGCCTTTCTACTTTTATTCTTTAATTGTCCACTTATTGTCCAGCATAATTTTCCAGTTATTTGGAGAGTAAAGATTTAATTTTGTCTACAATACTGTCAGCTCAGTGGTGGGATTCAAAATTTTTTGCTACTGGTTCTGTGGGCATAGGTGTGACAAAGGAAGGATACTGTAAAATCTCCAGTCAGAGGTGCGTAAACGGTCAAGAGACTTGATAAGTTTTAAAGACGATGACCATCTCCAGAACTGGTCAGAACCTGCTGAATACCACCTCTGCATCACTTGTATTGTACTTTTTAAGTTCTGGGTAATTCTTAGTACAAAAGCAAAGCAATAATCTAGATGAAGGTTTTGGTTTTTTTTTAATTTAGTTCTGTATATTTTATCTTCCTAAAGCATGTTTTGAACAAAAAGGACAGAAAAAAAAAGAAGTGTGAATTTATTACTCAAAATAGCCTGGACTTTTTGCTTTGTGCATAATAAATTAAGTCTTAAGCATAAAGCAATTGCACTTCTAAAAGATTTAATTTTGTCAGTGCAAAATTAATATTAATAAATCCACTTTAATAATATCAGAGTGGAAACATGCATCTTTTTTCTCTTTTTAAGTATGCTGACTATTTAACTAAGTAGTGTTTTCTAATTCCTGAGTAAAATCCCTGCTCTCAGTGAGCTGTTTTAGACAACAAAGTGTCTTAAACTCTTTATGATATATTAAAAAAATCAGAGCTTCTAAAGTAGCACATGTGGTTAACAAATAAAAACAAAATTATTTCATTAAGGAAAGATATAATGGTTATATAGAGTTCTGGTAATCACCCTGCATCTGATGTGGGTGAAGCTGATTTTCTTAAAAAATATTTCTAGTTCGTAAAAAGTTTGAGAAATTGAGCATGCCTGAAGGATGAGAGCCATTACTTGCACTTTGCACAATGATTTTTTAATTATATGAATGGAGAAAGCATGTGTCATTGGCAGCATCTACTATTTTTTCTCTTCCTGACAAAAAATGTCAATTCAGTCAAATTTTAAGTTGTTAAATTACTAGTATATAAAACCCTAAATATCCTTGGACTAGAATACCACACAAATCACTTTCTTGTTACAAGGCTGTAGATAGCCATATTTTGGACCACACATTACTTTATGTGTTGATAAGGATATGGAGGGAATTCCAACCTGCTCACTGCCCTGGCCAAATCAGATTGACAATCAGCATAAAATCTTTAGGATGACTTAGTCTGCTCAGATTCTTTATAGATGAAGATTTTTTTTCTGGTGGGTACTGAAAAGGAATTGTTTGAGCTCTTTTTGACTTTGGAACTCAGGAAGTAGATAGTATGGCTGCCACTTCTTGCTTAATCCACACACTTCCTGGCTTCCCCAACAGTTTTATAGGGCTGTAACAAACTGGATCTGGGAAGTGTTTAATGCATTATTTTGGAAGGAGTGAGGTCAACTACCTGCTTTCCCTGGAGCCATGTGTTTTTGATATCTGTCATCTGGTCTCTAAACTTTTATTCCACGAGAAGGCTATTGAAAATGAGCTTAATATATAGCTACAAAGCATTCAAGAGAACATAGATTGCCTAGTCTCTTTCAAATTAATGTTCAGACTTGGCATGAGATGAGGATGTCCTTGATTGTTTTTGTGGGTGACCTCTATCCACCACAATTTAGAGAAGGATAGTGCACTCCTCATAGTCCTTTTCAACATCTCTACATCCTTTGAAATAACTAACCATGGTACCCTTCCAGATTGTCTGTAGGAGATGGGATTAGAAACATTGTTCTGACCTTCCTCAGTATTTATTTATTTATTTATTTAATTATTCATTTGTTTGTTTATTTATTTATTTATTTATATTTTATTTGGTTTGTCAATTGCTTACAAGATAACAGGTATAAGTAAAAACATAGTTATGAATACATGGATAAATATAAGAAAATAAAAGAAACAATAGGACAGGGATGGTAGGCACGTTGGTGTGCTTATGCACGCCCCCTACAGACCTCTTAGGANAGGCTTTCTAGGTCTAGAATTTTGAGTCTGGTGGCATAAGGTATTCTGCAACGAGTAGAGGAGTGGAGAACTCTTCTTGTGAAATATTTCTGGACTTTCTCAACTGTGTTAATATCAGATATGTCATGTGGGTTCCAGACTGATGAGCTGTATTTGAGTATTGGTCTCGCAAATGTTTTGTATGCTCTAGTTAGTAGTGTAATATTACCAGAGAAAAAGCTACATAAGATTAGGTTAACAACTCTTATTGCCTTTTTGGCTATGTAGTTACAGTGGGCTCGAGCACTTATATCATTAGAAATGAGTACTCCAAGATCCTTGACAGAGTTTGGATCATCAACAAGTTCTTGACTATTCAGCTTGTATCTTATTTTCTGATTTTTTCCCAATACATAAGACAGAGTATTTATTTGTTGAGATTTGAAGTTGCCATTTGCTTGACCATTCTGATACATAGTCGAGGTCTTTTTCAAGGGTAGCAGTATTGTCTCTGTGTTGAATAGCTTTGCATCATCAGCAAAGAAAACGCAGTTGCTCTTTATATGGTGACAGAGGTCATTTATGTAGAGTATGAAGAGAGTTGATCCTAGAACACTGCCTTGGGGGACACCACTGTTGACAGATGATAGATGATGATAGAGAGAGAGAGATAATAGAGAGATAGATAGAAGATGATATACCTAGATAGATAGACATACAGATAGCAGATAGTAGAAGATAGATAGAGATAGATAGATGATTGATAGAAGATATATATATATATATAGAGAGAGAGAGAGATGAGAGAGAGAGAGAGAGATGATAGAGAGAGAGATAGAAGATGATATAGGTAAATTGTAGAAGATAAAGATAGATAGATTATAGACAGATAGTAAATGATAGACAGACAGATAAACAATGGCCTCACCCACTTTGCAGCTCATCAGCTGGTGACTTAGCTATATTGCTCCATCTTAGAGGCAGGATGGAATAAGCCTAGAAACTTTAAGAGGGAGGGAAGCAGGTACAAAAATAGATCAAAAGCAAGGCAAAAAACACGGAAGCTTTCCCAGAAGGATAGGATCACGGAATAAATAGACTGCAGGGTTATAGAGAGGTATGGAAATGTCTGCTTTTCAGGTGGGAATCTCTTTTTTCTTTTGCACATTGTACATATTGAAAAAGAAATACAAAAAAAAAAAAAACCTTGGGGCCAGAATTTCCATTGCTAAGCAAAGCAGTTAACTGAGTCGTGTCTGATTTTTGCAACTCCCCCCCCCCCACCGTGGTTGTTTAGTGAATCACTGCATTTGTTAAGTGAATCATACCATCGTTAAGCAAATCCGGCTTCCCCCACTGCTGTGCTTGTCGAAAGCTTGGCGCTGAGAAGGAGCAAATGACCATTTTATTTTATTTTTTAAAATTTATTTATTTGATTTGTCAATCGCTTACAAGATAATAGGTCTTGAGTATGCAATATGAGTAAGAATAGCAGGGATAGCGTACAAATAAATGGGGACAATAGGACAGGGATGGTAGGCACAATTGTGCACTTATGCATGACTCTTACATAGATCTCTGAGGAATGGGGTGAGGTCAACAGTAGATAGTTTTAGGGTAAAGGAGTAGGGGTTAGAGGGTGTAACAACAGAGTCAGGTAGTGCATTCCAGGCACTGATCACTCTGTTCCTGAAGTCATACTTTCTGCAATGAAGTTTGGAGCGGTTTACATTTGTATCTGTTGTGTGCTCGTGTATTGTTGCATTTGAAGCTGAAGTAGTCATTGACTGACACTGTAGCATCACATTACATGACTTCCAGAACTATGCAAATGTTGTAAATAGATTCTGGTTGCCAAGTGTCCACATTTTGATCATATGATTATAAGGCTTGCTACAATGGCCATAAGTGTGAGGACTGGTTCTAAGTGAGTTTTTTAATGCTGTCCTAACTTTGAATTGCTAAACAAATGGCTTTATGTTAAGAACTACTTGTAAAGGGTTTGTGGCTCCATATTTAATTTGTTAGGAGTACCTCTGCCATTCCCTTCCCCAAAATAACTTGAAGTAATCTTTCCACATAGAGTCTGTAGAGATTTTCAATCATCCAGGTCATGGTTGTTCCAAAGGTGCTTTTTCAGGAGGAAACTGGACTTTCTGGGTTTTTTTGTTTGAAGATGTTTTGCTTCTCATCCAAGAAGCTTCTTCAGCTCTGACAAAATAGTTTCCCATTATTCTGCCAGAGCTGAAGAAGTTTCTTGGATAAGAAGTGAAAGACAGATAATCAGAGTTGGAAGGGACCTTGTAGGTCATCTCATCCAACCCTACCATCTGAACAGGAGACACTACACCATTTCTGACAGATGGAGAGTCCAATCTCTTCTTGAAAACCTCCAGTGATGATGCTCCCACAACTTCTGAAGGCAACTTCTGTTCCATTGGTTGATTGTTCTCACTATCAAAAGTTTCTCCTTATTTCCAGGTTAAAACTCTCCTTGTTCAGTTTCCATCCATTATTCCTTGTCTGGTCTTCGGGTGTTTTGGAAAAGTTTCTCCTTATTTCCAGGTTAAAACTCTCCTTGTTCAGTTTCCATCCATTATTCCTTGTCTGGTCTTCGGGTGTTTTGGAAAAAAGCTTGACCCCTTCCTCTCTGTGGCAGCTTCTCAAATACTGGAAGACCGCTATCATGTCTCCCCTGCTCCTTCTCTTCACTAGACTAGCTATACCCAGTTCCTGTAACCGATCTTCATATGTTTTATTCTCCAGCCCCCTCATCATCCTGGTTGCTCTTCTGTGTACTTTTTCTAACATCTCAACATCTTTTTTATAATCTGGTGAACAAAACTGGATGCAGTATTCTAGGTGTGATCTTACTATGGCTTTATAGAGTGGTATTAGTATCTCACTTCATCTTGATTATATCCCTCTGTTAGGATTACATTGGCTTTTTTGGGTGCTGCTGGCTGATATTTAGCTGATTGTCCACTAAGACACCAAGATCCCTCTCACAGTTATTGCTATGCCTGGTTTCACCCAGTCTGTATGTGTACTTTTGGTTTTTCTTGCCTAAGTGTAGGACTTTACTTTTCTCTACAATGAACTTCAATTTTTTAGATACAGCCCAGTGTTCAAGATCCATCTGGATCCTGAGCCTATCTTCTTGGGTGTGAAAGATCATCAAAGAAAAAAGCAAAAAAGTTCAGTTTCCCCCTAAAAAAGCACCTTTGGGACTTTCCCCATAGAAATTATCTAACAAAGAGGAAAAATTCTATAATATTAAATCCTTTTTTTTAAAAAAGAGGAAATATAAACTTTCTCCTTCTCGCATGGGTATACAATCCTTTCTAAAGGAAGCCCACCCTTACTCATGATGTGTGGCATTCTGCCTTTCAGCCAAAGGTGCTTTTTATAAAAGGCCACTCGACTTTTTTTTCTTTGAAGACGTTTCACTTCTCATCCAAGAGGCTTCTTCAGTCCAGAATTGAAGGAGCTTCTTGGATGAGAAACAAAGCATCTTCAAGGAAAAACAAAGTTTAGTGGCCTTTTTAAAAAACATCTTTGAGACAACCATGACCTAGATGACTGAGAATCTCCATACACATTCTGCCTTTCAGTTTCTTCAAAGTTTTCTTCCCCACCAAAGCAGCTTTTGTCTTTCTCTAAAGGGAATTGCGAATTGCTTTCAGATTTCTCGGGCTGGTGTTGGAGATGTTTTGAGGTTCACTGCTGAAGACCAAGGAAGACACTGCTAACTACAGCTTGGATGTCTTTCTGGCTCCAGTCAGTTGTCTGAAGAAGTTGTGGAATGCCCTCAGGGGTTCGGAAATTCAGAGAGGATGTCAACTGTTGAAGAAGTGATTGAGCAATGGGAGGACTCAGATCCACATCACTTGGTCATGTTGCAATTAAATCTCTTGGTTCAAGGAACACATCAAGTTCAAAGTCCGATTCCGTCACAGGCTGAGTTCCCACAGTGCAAGGAGCCACAAATTACTCAGTCCTTTTCTTATTTATTTTATGTATTTATGTCAAGTACCTGGGAAACAAGAAGATTCAGGTAGTTTAAATGAGTATGAAGATTTGTTGCATGCTTAGCTCTCTATAAGAATCTGGCCAACTAACAGTCAAGGGAAATGAGCGGGAGATAAGACTTCAAGGTGGGCTGGACTTAGATCTCTTATGGGTGTGCAGGGACTCATGACTTGTTTGACCCCTCCCTTGGGCACAGCCTGGTCATCTCCTATAATTTATTTATTAAACAACTTGACTTCGTTGTTTTGTTTTTGCCAAGAAAACTATTGCATATGGATTTGTCCAAGTGGTAATCAGAAGTTGGCCTTCACTTGAAAGAGACTATTTGGTAAATCCAGCTATAAATTACAGGTAGTCCTTGATTTACAATGATTCATTTAGTAACTGTTCAAGATTACAACAGCACTGAAAAAAGTAACTTATTGTGATGATCCAGGCGTGGCACAAAGACAACACAGTCAGATAATCAATAGGAGTCCCTTTATTAGTGGCAACTTTGCTTCCAATGTCCTGGTTCCCTTCTAGATGGAGAAAAACTCTCCCAGGAACAGCCTTTAGCTACAGAGAATCAAGTTCAAAACATGGTCCATAAAAATTGTAACTCTAAGTCCAAACAGAGAAAAATGAGGTATAGTCTGGCAAGGCAGGAGAAGGAATTCCAGACATGAAGACACGGCAATAACTCAATATGGTTGGGAGGATGCCAGGAATGCAGATAACCAAAGTAAACACAAGATAAACTCATGTTTGTTCCCAGCAGACGCTACAGTCAGCATGCATCTCTTTTAAACTCTGTTCCCAGCTGTGGCTAATGAAGGAAATCAGGACCCCTTCCTCCCTTATAAGCCATGCAACCCACGTTGCTCTCTTCTCCGTTCTTCCCTGCATGCCCTAGGATGAAGTGGGGGTGGGCCTGAATCTTCCTCTGAACTCCCTTTCCCTTGTTCTGTCTCTCCCCTGCTCTGCCCAGCTGGACTTTGCCCTTCCCCAGTTTCTTCCACAGCCAACGGAGCCACACTCCCACTCCCTGTCAGCTGTTCATCTTCCTCCTCGGATTCAGATTCCAACAGGGGCATAACATTATGACTAGTTTTCACACTGATGACCATTGCACCATCCCTATGGTCATACGATCAAAATTCAGACATTTGGCAACTGGTTCATATTTATGATGGCTGCAGTATCCTGGAGTCATGTAACTACTTTTTGCGATCTTCTGTCAGGCAAATGGCAGATTCACTGAACAACCGTGTTGCTAACTTAACAACTGCAGTGATACACTTAACAACTGTGGCAAGAAAAGTTGTTAAATGTGGCCGAACCACTGTCTTGCTTAGGAGCAGAAAATTTGGGCTTAATGGTGATTATAAGTCAAGGACTAGCTGTAAAAAACACCGGCTTCAATTTTCAATTTGTTGAATTGAATGAAAGCAAAATCATGTCAAATAATTTTGTAGCACAGCATTAATTTTCAGGGCTGTTACCATGAAGCTAAGTTTGCCCACTCCCACCATTGATTCCAGCCAATTTAATGAGACAATGAACTTCCTTCTTGACTCATAACTGTTATATAAACTAAGGGATAAATGTAATGTACAAATCCACTGAATGTCTGTTCTCTTTGTAATCCACGACCGGTTTGCAATCTCTTGGAGGTGGCTGTGCAAAATAGGCCACAGCTGGTCATCGGATAGAACTGCACTGAAATACATAATGCAACACAGCTAAACACAATTGAATATTTCGGGAATAAACATTTGTGTTTCTAGGAGTCACTATTATTTGCTTGAAAGACTCAGAGCTGGAGATTATCCAGGTTATCAATGCTGCTACACAGGTTTCTCAATTGCAGTGACTCTCTGGCTGTAGATGTATGTGTGTCAAAAGAAAATCAAAATGGCTGCTGCAACATGCAGTTAAAAAAAGCTTTCTGGAAATGCCCTCTTGATGCTTATTGATTTATTATTTAATTACTGGGGCTTTTCTACATGCTACTTGAACCCAACACTCATTAAGTGGCTTCTTGACCATCTTAAAATTAAAAAAAACCCCACCAAACTAACAATAAAAGCGAATGAAATAATATGAGGAAAAAAATTATAAGCCCCTGGCACTCTGGAAATCTTCAAAACTTTTCAAAACTGTTCCAACCTCAGTTGCTCCTTGGAAAAGCTACTATTGAATGGCCTTAAAGACCAGCAAAGTGAGGGGTCAGTCCAGTTTTGGAGGGTGAGATATCATATTCCTTGAGAAGATGATAGTCTGTGAGAAAAGGGACCTGGATAAAGCCCTCTGACAGATTTCATTGGATGGAGAGAAGCCACCAAGAGAAGGTGATTTGATAGATATTCAGAACCTTCCTTCTTTCCTTCCAGAGACCTGATGTATGCAAGGAATCAGAGGTGGTATTGAGCAGGTTCTGACTAGTTCTGGAGAACCGGTAGAAGAAATTTTGAGTAATTCGGAGAACTGGCAAATACTACCTGTGACTGGAGATTTTACAGTATCTTTCCTCTGCCACACCCACCAAGCCATGCCCACAGAACCGGTGGTAAAAAAAAAAATTGAATCCCACCACTGCAAGGAACAAGTTCTACTACTATCTTGCCTTCAAGCTTCTATTCCAGTTCCAAAGGTTTTCTTTGAAGACACTTTGCTACAAGATGCAAGAAGCTTCTTCAGTTCTGACTGGATGGTGGGGAATCAAAGTTGAAGAAGCTTCTTGGATGAAAAATGAAATGTCTTCAAAGAAAAACCAGAAAGTCCAATTGCCTCTTGAAAAAGAACCTTTGGGACAACCATGATTTGGATGACTGAGATTGTCCATAGACATTTAGCTATGCATTTGTATTCCAATGTTTATTAACCTCAGCAATTCTAAGATGTGTGGACTTCAACTCTCAGAATTCCCCAGAGAGTGTTTTGGCTGAGGAATTCTAAGAGTCAGCATCTACATATCTTAAAGTTGAGACAAACCGTTTTATCCATTGGTTGCAGCCTAAGAATATTTCTGGATTTGAACAAAATTTGAATCTTCCAATGAGAACCAAATGGGAGGCTTCACAAAAATATTAGAAAAAAAACCCCTTTCACTTTGAAGAACGTCAGGAAAACAATACAATATGAGAATTTGTACAACATGCAAGACCGTGGTGTGGTTTATGAGATTAACATGTATGAAACCTACCACCACAGTTTCTAAGTCATGGTTTACAGTTTAATGTATTATATGAGCTAACTCATTCTGCTGTATTCCATGAAAGAGAGTTAAGTGTTTCTTATATAATGTTAAATAAAGAATGTTCTTTCTGCGCCAACTCAGAAAGCTCAAACTGCCCACAGAGCTGCTGATCCAGTTCCACAGAGGAATGATTGAGTCTGTCATCTGCACCTCTAGAACTGTCTGGTTTGGTTCTGCAACCCAACAGGACAGACACAGACTCCAGAGAGGAATTAGGACTGCAGAAAAAACAATTGCTACCCACCTGCCTTCAATTGAGGACCTGTAGACTGCACGAGTCAAAAAGAGGCTGTGAAAATATTTACAGACCCCTCACATCCCGGACATAAACTGTTTCAACTCCTACCCTCAAAAACAACTCTATAGAGCCCTGCACACCAGAACAACTGGACACAAGGACATTTTTTTCCTGAAAGCCATCACTCTGCTAAACAAATAATTCCCTCAACACTGTTCAACTATTTACAAAGTCTGCACTATTACTATTAATCTTCTCACCACTCCTTATCACCCATCCCTTCCCATTTGACTGTTTCCTAGTATGATTTGATTGTTGATTGTACCCTATGACTATCATTAAGTGTTGTACATTATGATTCTTGTTTTCTTAACGAAATGTTACTTTTCTTTATGTATACTGAGAGTATTTTACACAAGCAAATTCCTTTTGTGTCCAATCACATTTGGCCAGCAAAGAATTTGTTTTGTTCTATTCTATTCTATTCTATTCTATTCTATTCTATTCTATTCTGTTCTGTTCTGTTCTGTTCTGTTCTGTTCTATTGTGTTGTACTCTATTCTATTATTTTCTGTTCTGTTCTTTTTCCTTTCTATTCTATTCTATTGTATTTCTATTTCTATTCTAAGTCAAATGCCAATACTCCTCAAACAACTTTGAGGTTTTCTAAAATCCAAAATAAGAGTAATTGAAGAATCCATTTATCTCCATGGATCAAACAAATGTGCTGGTGAATGAAAGACGAGACCCTTCTTCAGATGTCACATTGAAATTTCTGAAAAACCGACAAAGAAAATGTGGAATGTGGATGGAAGATCGGAGAACACATGAGTTTTGAAGTAAGCAGGTATCGAAAGTTCTATTATTATTTTCCTGTGATTTACCTTTGAGAAAGAAAGAAAGGAAGGAAGGAAGGAAGGAAGGAAGGAAGGAAGGAAGGAAGGAAGGAAGGAAGGAAGGANAGAAATCTAACTCCAGACACTGATGAAATAGGCTATCAATCAGAGGTAGTATTCAGCAGGTTCTGACCAGTTCTGGAGAGCCAGTAGCAGATATTTTGAGTAGTTCGGAGAACTGGCAAATACGACCTCTGACTGGAGATTTTACAGTATCCTTCTTCTGCCACACCCACCAAGCCACATCCACAGAACCGGCAGTAAAAAAAAAAATAATACCACCATTGCTATCAATGCAGCATCATTCATCCCATTAAGAGAGGTATAACTTCAAGTGTAAGAAATAAAAATAGTACAGCAATAAGCAATCCTAAGCAATACAGCAATGATGTTGGTATTCTGTAGTCTTGAAAAGTTTAAGAAACCCTAATGTGATGAGCAAACGCAGTCTCTATGAGGGCAGGGCAGGTTCATTGGTTGCACCTTGCTTTAGATACAAATCAAATTAGGCAACCTTTTGATTTGATCCAACTCCTCTGAGCAATTTCTCAAATTGTCAAGTCAAGCCTGAACCACATTTTATGGTTCGTGCACATCACTACTGGGTTTTTACACACTGACCTGGTTTTTGGCACACCCTTCTTTGTTTGATCTCAAAACTCCATAGTATCCAGCCCTGCTACTCTTCCTGCCAGCATGTAGGTATCCAGAATCAAGGATAGAGGTTGTAAAATTTGTAAATATTCTCCTTTATAGAGGTTGTCTTCCAGGAAAATCAGCCTGACAACTTTTTGATCCAACCTTGAATGCAACGTATCACCCACTGACCAAGTACTGCTGATAAATCTTCAGTCTATATTTTTTTAATGCACATTAAGATTTCATTTTTCTTTTTCCATAAAAATAAATTTTTGGGCTTGCATAGGGATGCAATTATATCTAATTATATATATTTTCCCAAACACCATCACTCTGCTAAACAAATAATTCCCTCAACACTGTCCAACTATATATAAAATCTTCATTACTATTAATCTTCTCATCACTCCTTATCACCCATCCCCTCTCACTTGTGACTGTATGACTTTAACTTTGTCATTTGTATCCTTACGATTTATATGGACTGTTTCCAATGGTGGGATTCAATTTTTTTTACTAGTGGTTCTGTGGGCGTGGCTTGGTAGGTGTGACAGGGGAAGGATACTGTAAAATCTCCATTGCTACTCCACTCCAGGGGAAAGATATTGCAAAATCCCATTCTCTCCCCACCTCACTAACCTGCTTTCCAGCTTTGTTCTCCTGTGCAGGTGAACAAAAGAAGACCCAGCCGATTTGGACTCAGGAGGCAGAGAATAGAGGAGGGCGGGGCCAGTCAGAGGTTGTATTTGCCGGTTCTCTGAATTATTCCAAATTTCCGCTACCGGTTCTCCAGAACTGGTCAGAACCTGCTAAATACCACCTCTGACTGTTTCCTAGTATGATTTGATTGCTTATTGTATCCTATGACTAGTGTTTTACCTTATGACTCTTGATAAATGTATCTTTTCTTTTATGTACACTGAGAGCACATGCACCAAGACAAATTCCTTGTGTGTCCAATCACACTTGGCCAATGAAACATTCATTCTCATTCTCTCTCTCTCTCTCCCTCTCTCTCTCTCTCTCTTGCAAAATAGGGATTAGTTTTGCAGAAGTGGATGTTAGGAGAAACTGGGGAAGAGGAATTAAATAAAGAGAGAGATAAGAGTCCTCAGCTTACAACCATCCATTTTAGTGACCATTCAAAGTTACAATGGCATTAAAAAGTGCTATATGAACTTTTTTCACGTTTATGGCCATTGCAAGGTCCCCATGGTCATGTGAGCAAACTTTGGATGCTTGGCAACTGGTTCATTTTTATGTCAGTTGCATCATCCCATTGTCATGTCATCTTTGTAAACTTCTGACAAGCAGACAATGAGGAAGCCAGATTCACTTAATAACCCTATTACTTAACGACTGAAGTGATTCACTTAATAATAGTGGCAGGGAAAGTCATAAAATGGAGCAAAACTAACTTTACAACAGTCTCGCTTAGGAACAGAAATTTTGGGCTCAATTGTGGTCATACGTTGAGGGACTACTTGTAAGGCCCTGACTTTTGGAGAGAACCCCCCCTCTTTTATATTTGTTGATGAATGTCAAAAAGGGCGGGACTTTAGTCATGAGGGCATGGCTGTCATCTTGAGTTTTTTGAACTTGTCTTTTCCCTCATATGTTCCCCTTTTCAAGCAGACACTTGTTATTAATTTTCAAACATAATATAAAAGCAAAGCAAAGCAAACATTTTAGTATACACTAACAGAAAGGAAAGAAAAAACACAATAATACATAAGAAGAATGAACAAATAACTCCGTCTCCAAATCTAATTATAACAATATCCTGCATTCATCTTATTTTGTAAATCTTACAAAAAGACGTCTAAGTTTTCAGTGTTGAACAAATCCGTCCAAAGTATTTTTTCCAAGGAGAAAGACAACGTGCCACTTTCTGATTAATCAAACATAATTTTCTCAAAAATTGCCGACTCACGCATCTCTGAAATCTAATCCTTTATATCTGGAATTATGGTATTTTTCCATCTCTGAAGGATTATTCTTTCTCCTATTAGAAGAGCTTGAAAAACTCATATTTGTTCCGAACATGCTAATTTCCAAGTATTGAGGATATAATTTAGTGCAATATATGTCTCTTTAGAAACCATTTTCTTGGTAATTCTGTCAATGTATTATATGACCTTATTCCAAAAAGGGTGTAAGGAAGAATGTGCTCTGTAATGACATGTGAGAATAGATCTTGGGAGACAGAAGGAAAAACTCATGCTAAAGTTATCTAAAGTTATTTCTGCTCACAGAATGAATAGGGATGTGAAAAGTATCTCATAAGAAACCTTTCCTCCCTCCCTGGGAAGAAAAGGTAAGGGGAGAAATGCTTTCTGATTTTTTTTAAAAAATGTGTAACTTACATTGAGAATCTCAAAAGTGCTTTTTTTGAAGAGGCAACTAGACTTTCTGATTTTTCTTTGAAGGCATTTTGCTTCTCATCCAAGAAGCTTCTTCAGCTCTGATTGGATGGTGGGGAAGAGCTGAAGAAGCTTCTTGGATGAGAAGCAAAACATCTTCAAAGAAACCAGAAAATCCTCCAGTTGCCTCTTGAAAAAAAAAAACACCTTTGGGATTCTCTGGATGACTGAGAATCTCCATTGACACTTACATTGAGGAGTTCTTGGTGTTCTCTGAGCTTGGTTGTTCAACAACATCAAAAACATTCACACCGACCCTGACGGGGCAAGCCACTAGAATATAAACTCAGAGCAAACCCCGCTCTTTACTAGTACTAATGATGTTACCTAGTTGGGTAATGAAATGTTTGCAAGAAAACAACCAAGCTCAGAAAGCACCAAGGAGCTGTTCAAGTCAGAGCTACAAATATTCTTTTGCAACCATACACTAATGGCTTTGTCAGGATTCATGATACAGATCTGACCCTAACTTATGTGTTAAACTGCCTTCAAATTTCTTGCCACTCCAACTTAAAATAATCATTACTTCACCCTTTCCAAAATTACAGACTGTGATCAGGTGCAAATGCCTTTGATTTACAGAGAGAGGTATTTAGAATTCTGTCTTTTTTGGTTCTTGTTCCTCCAAGAGAAATTTCAATTTTCAGAGTGTGAGGGTGGTGTCCTTTGGCTGACTTCTTTGCAATGGTAGACATTTTGGGAAGGTGCTTACTTCCATTTCTCACGCTTGTTGCTTCAGAAGTGAACCATGCTTTTTTACATACTTCTAAAGAGCTTTAAAGGTAAAGATTCCCTTCACACATATGTGCTAGTCGTTTCTGGCTCTAGGGGGCAGTGCTCACCTCTGTTACAAAGCTGAAGAATCAGCGCTGTTCGTGGTCATGTAGCCGGCATGATTAAATGCCGAAGGTGCACAGAACACTGTTACCTTCCCACCAAAATGATCCCTATTTTTCTACTTGCATCTTTACATGCTTTTGAACTGCTAGGTTGACAGAAGCTAGGACAAGTAACAGGAGCTCACTCCATTAAGCCCATGTCACACTGCACCAACGGATGGAAAGAGGATGTAAAATGGAGAAAAACACTTGCCATCCGTTGGTTTTAACCGATGCAATCCGTTCTGTACTCATGCTTCCAGTTTTCCATCCTCTCTATCCGTCAGCATCCGTCTATTGACATTCATCCGCTCAAAAAGTTTGAGCTGCCTCAAACTTTGAGCGGCGAAAATGTATCCAACGCGTCCATTTCTGCATCTGCTAGGCATACGGGGACATCTGTTCTGCATTTCCGTTGTCATCCGTTACCATCTGCCTATTC
>BHFT01017894.1:0-77585 GCA_004320025.1 Laticauda laticaudata | reverse complement strand
GCTACAACTTTAAAAGCACTACAATGACGTGGGATAATACCCGAAGAAAGCTGAACAGCATGCATATATACATACATGCATACATACATACATACATACATACATACATACATACATACATACATATGTGCGTGTGTGTGTACACACTGTGTACACACACACACACACACACATATTAGAATTATAGATAAGTATTACTGAAGTCTCTTGGAGCAATGTATCTAAAGCAGCAGATGATAATTCTAGCACCATTCGTATAAGAAGTATTTGGTCTCAAAGTTTTGCTTTTACTTTCACACTGTAACTGTTTTCATTGTTTGCTGTTCCTTGGAGAATCTTTTCAAAAGAGACAGAGAGAAGATAATTTTCTCTGCACGGTTTTCTAGATAAATGATGTTGACTAGCATTTCTCAAACTCAGCACCTTTAAGATGGGTGGACTGGGGAATTCTGGGAGTTGAAGTCCACCTATCTTAAAAAGTGCTGAGGTTTAGAACAGAGGCACTATTCAGCAGGTTCTGAGTAGCTCTTGAGAATTGGTAGCAGAAATGTGGAGAAGTTCGAAGAACTGGCAAATACCACCTCTGACTGGAGATTTTTTCTTCCACTGCCGTGCCACACCCACAGAACCGGTAGCAAGAAATTTGAATCCCACCACTGGTTGAGAAATACTGATGTAGGCATTTGATTCAATCCCAAATTATCAAGTTATAATCAGCTGAAAATTCATTTTTACAATTGTGAGATTTACAAACCTCTCTTCGCACCATGCTGCATTCTGATTTATCCAGAAGGATGTTAATTACAGTTCCCCATAATCCTCCTGATATGTTCTGGCAACTTTCTGCTAAAGCGAAGCAGCCCATGTCTAGTGATGTAAGCGCTGATCCTATTGCAAGTGAAGAGAACTTTACCTAATAGCAATGAAAAAAAAAATCATCACATTAAATTTATTTAAATATTTGTGTTGCTGCTTATCTTAAAGCACAACTCTGGATGGTATTTCTATATTAAAACTCATCATCCCATTAAACTTTTCAATGCATTTTATATAGCATGTTGACAATTTATACATAACTGTTTAAATTAAGAACTGATTAATTAGTATGGTTTTTAAATTATTTGCCTCAACCTAGTGGCTAATATTAAACGTGCTTTTAGGAATTAATGGATCATACAAAGTCTTATAGAAGAAATATTTTCAAAAATAAGAAGCTAATTGTTTTCCTATAAAACTATAGGAGCACATATGCATGAAGACAAACATTTTATCCTAAACCCTAATGAATTTTTAAAAAAATCCAAATTTAAAATATCAGAAAATTAAATCTGATTTTATCTTTTTTCTCTTCCCCCACAATATGCAAAAAGAAGTATTTCTGACTCTAAAGCCCATGTCACACTGCACCAATGGATGCAAAGAGGATGTAAAACGGACAAAAAAGCTTTCCATTTGTTGGAAAACGCGATGCATCTGTTGTGTACTCACTGCATGCGTTCTTCATACTCTCTATCCGTCCAGCATCCGTCTATTGTGATTTCATCCGCTCAAAAAGTTTTGAGCTGCACAAAACTTTTTGAGCGGATGAAGTATCCAACGCGTCTGTTCTACATCAGCATGCAGTCGGGGAGCATACGTTATACGTCCGTTGTATCCCGTTACGTGTCCACTATATCCACTGCGCATCCGCGAACTCAAAATCCACTCTCCCAGCGGACAAACGGACACAGGGAGGAAGCGAAAGGACGCAGAACGGAACACACAGCGTTAGTAGCAGCCGAATTAGAAAGGATGAAGTGATGAGGCTCGGATATAAAGCATTAAAACGGGAAAAAACGTTCGTCATAGGGGAAGTATCTCGGAATATTTAGGATGTCTGGAGGATGTTGGAGTATTGTGGAAGGAACAACCTTACGTGGAAAACCAATATTTCCTATAAAAAGGTGGAGGAAATCACCTGGATCATACTTTCAGTTCCACCAGAACATGGGTATAGACTTCTTCACCCTTGCTCTGGCTCTCAAAACATCATCCTTGATCCCCAATGATCATCGCACCCCTCCTTTTGGTAGCGCCGCCATCAATTCAACACCGATAGAACCAAGCCCTTTTCAGGCTCTTTCACCTTTCCTACGGGAAGAAAAAGAGGGCGGCGCAGAGTGTCTTGGGTCCCGAAGATGGATTCGGGAGAAGAGCGAAGGTGGGAGGGAGTTTGGACTGTATAACAGCTGATGGGTGCACGATAGGAACAAGACACTCGTGATTCAGCAGCTTCATGAAGATGCCGCAGCCATGTTGACGAAGTTGTGTAGCGTCTGAGACCAAGGTTGACCAAGCAGAGCACCAAACTTCCGTCCAGCCAGACCTGGGCTGAAGGTGGCACTGACTCTGCGCCACCTGGCCTCCGGAAGCAATACAGCAAACATGCAGTACGGCTTGGAGGGTGGGCCACAGCAACACCATCAGGCATTGTGGTTCAGAGAAAGTGGTGAAGGCCATCATCAAAGAATACGTGGAGGAGCTCCTCCAGTGTCCACCACTGAAGAAGGCCGGAGGAAATCTGCAAACACGGTATGCAGAGGTGGAAACTTCCCCAAATCGTTGAGCCATAGATGGCACGCACGTGGCCTGCAAAGCTCCAGTCCAAGTCAGGGTCCCACTTATTTCAAACTACAAGGGCTTCTTCAATCAATCCTCTTCGCCATGGTCAATGCGAACGACAGGGGGGGAATCCATGAACATCGATGCTTCAGGCAACGGGTTCAGCTTCGAGAATAGCCAGGTATACAATGCAGTGACCTCAAGGAGGGGCTGAACGCAACCTCATCATGGCTTCCCAGATCAGACCCCCTTACCCAACGACACACAAGATTGCCTACTTCATCGTGGGGGCATGACGCCTTCTCCCTCAGAACCTACCTCATCGAAGCCCTATAGTTCCAGATACCTCACACCGTGAAGAGAGGATCCTTCAACTACAGGCTGTCCAGGGCAAGACGGGTGGTGGAGAACGCCTTTGGCCAATCCTGGCAACAGGTTTCACATACTTCTACTCACCATGCAGCATCGCCCACAGACCATGAGGACATCGTGGAAGCTTGCTGCAATCCTGCACAATCTCATGCGCACGCCGCTATCCGCCGTGTTGCAGAACAGGCTTTGTGGACTGTCAACAAAGGGAATGGGGACATGGAGCCTGGGTGAATGGAAGGCAAGGCCGAAACCTGAATCGACACTCGGTGATCGTACCAGGCCCCAACAGAGCTTCACGTGGAAGGGAAGAAGCACGCAACTCTGAAACACTTGGTGCAACTCCCGCAGCTGGAGAGTGGACTGGCAAGACATGAATAGTCGATGCTTCATGGATGCTTTCTTCAGCCCTGTCTCATCACCTGATGAGCTTCTTGCCATGTATGTTTGAGTGGCCCTACAAATGAAATAGTTCATTAATAAAACCAGTTTTGTTTTTTTTGAAAATGTGTGGATCCAATTATTAAACTTGTTTATTGATAATAAAGGCCATAGTGCGGCACCATGAGAGGGGACCATACAGTCCCACTATGCTTGCACTGGAAGGCTTATCTATCCACAGCTATTACGCCCACCACTGTATCCCTGCCATCCACAGCTATTACCATCCCACAGCTAATCCGCATCCCAACAGGTATCCTCGTCCATCCACAGCTATTACCCATCCCACAGGTATCGCCCTGCCCACCCAAGCTATACCCATTCCACAGGTGATCCTGCCGCATCCACAAGCATGCAAAGGCTGAACCATTTTTCTAAAAAGTTTCACCAACACTTTATTAATGAATAAAATGACCCAACGTGTGTAAAGCAAAGATAACCTTTCATTAATAACAGTTCGTAAAGTGTAGACTTTATTTAAAAAGCAAAAGGAACAAGAAAAAGTTGTCCAAGCAAATATAAAGTCAACAGTAACAACTCAGTTCTCTGGCAATGTTCTCAGTCACTCGGAGGCATGCCTGTTCAGTTATAAAGGGAACAGGACTTGGTGGAGGTGGCAGTAGGCTGGAGTGCTGGTTGAGGCACCATTGGGGTGCCTGGCCCCTTAGAGGAACAACAGGAGATGGTGTGTTCGGGAAGCTCTCAGAAAGCTGGCTCAGCCAGTGAGGTTTAGAGGCCCTTCATCCAGGACCTGGGCTGTCAGGCACAAGGACCAATGAAAATGTTCCCTGAGGCCGGGCTTGCTGTGGGGGTGGAGGGAGTGTTGTGGGGATGTCTGGTATGGCCAGCTGGGCGGAGAGTAGCGCATCTGTGACCGCTGCGAGGAAACATCGGTGCACCTGTGGTGTGCGAATAACCTGTGCCTGGACTGGGAAGGTGCTGCCTGTGCTGGTGGAAATCTGGTAAGCCATAGCCTTGGTAGGAGAGGGGCTGTTTGAAGAGCCTTGGAAGGGCTGTGAACATCGCCCTGGGTGGAGGAGGCAGACCTGGAGTGGGTGGGAGCAGGTTCAGCTGGGCCTGGAGGGTGGGTAAGCAGCCCGCGTGATCCTCTCCTTCATCACCACTGGTACTGGGCCTTGGGCATGTCCATGAGGTCTGGGTCACGTAGTGAGGAAAGGCTTGCGGTTTTTGAGGATGGAATCTCGAAGTATACCAGCTGAGAGAGGGAGAATCTGCACTGGTCCTTGATCGTGTCCCTGATCCTCCAGCAGGACAGTGTGGCTTCTGTCCTCCGTCTGCCTCTGTACCTGCTTTCTTTCTGTTGGAGGTGGAGCTGGGTCGTGGGTGTGGGTGTGGGTGTGGATTGGTCCTGGTGGCCGCTGCTTCTTCTTGCTTCCATGTGTGTGAGCAGAATCCTCCACATCCTTCCAGCTCAGGGTGTGCAGCTGTCCGGGGGGCGGGGTCTCTGCTCGGGGCACTCTGTGGACACCTGCCCGGACACGGTCGCTGTCTCTGTCAGAAAGGACTAGCTGTCTGTGGGCTGCTGAGAGTGAGGGTAGATCAGAAGGGGCTGTCTCGGTGGTGGACCTCACCCCTCCGGAAGCCTGCATCTTTTCCATGACGTTGCTCCTCCCCGGTCGGTGAGCTTGACTGCGGCAATGGCCAGACTTCTTCAGGTGCAGCTTCCCGTACCAGGTGTGCATATGCTTCCACCACCCGAGGAGCGACATCAGCAGTGTAGGCCAGGCCCTGTGCCCTTCTGTCTCCAAGCCCGCCTGCTTCTGTTTGGTGTCCTATACACAGCCTGTGGCCCTTCTTTCCACATGTACTCGTTCTCCCTCAGCCATTCCACACCTCCTCCTCAATGCTCCCCTTGCGATGGAGTACTGCTTTCTCTCTCCCTTCTCTTGCCTTGCCTCTTCCTCCTCTGGCAGGGCCTTCAGCAGCAGGGCCTTCATCACAGGGCTTCAGGCTGGTCCACCAACAGCAGCAGGCATGTGTAGAACAGCAGCAGGCAGAAGCAGCAGGAGAAGCAGCACCACCACCAGCAGCAGGAGAAGCACCAAGCAGCAGCAGAGTCAAGCGCCAAGGGGGTGGAATGGTGATCTATCCTCTTGCAGGGCTGGCAGGAAATGGCACAGGCTTCCTCTTCTTCCCATGGTCTCTCGATGAAGATGTGTTCTGCAGCAGGTCTTTCTCTGAATGCTGCCCTCGTGCGAGCTGCCTCCTTTTATAAGCCATGGGGCTGATTGGCAATGCAATCCGTTTGCATCTGCTCTGCATCCGCTATGCATCCGCGTCATCCGCTACGCAATCCGCTCTGCATCCACACTTCATACCGCTAACGCATCCGCTCTTTTCCGATATGCGTCTGCTTTGCTGATGCTCCCCCGGAAGCCCTGCGGATGTGCCATCCGCAGGCTTCCATTGTAGCATCCGCTTTACATCCGCGATACGTTCCTCCCCGTCCATTCTTTCGTTCTCTTTATGCAAATTTTGCCCCTTTTGAGAAGCGGATAAGAACTGGATGGAGCACTCCCGATTTTTGGCCGTCCGCTGTGTCCTTTTACATACGTTTTGCATCCGTCGGGTGATGTGACCTAGCCTTAACAGTCTTATGCATGAAAACATTTTATGCATTAGAATACAAAATAGAGAAAATTATAACTTTATCGATTAAACATTTTTGAATTCATGATTAGATATCATCGATTTTGCTGAACATATAATCTTAAGAGATTTTTTAAGTTAAATAATGTGTCATTTGTATTTTCCACAAGAAAAATAATCTTAAATGTATACAGATACCTCAAATGTATGTTGGGAATGTGAACAAGAAGGGAGTTTTTATAATACTTGGTACAATGTAAAACAGCTAAAAAGAATTGGATTCAAATGCATATATTAATTCCTAAAATTTTTTAAAGATTAACATACAATTGAAACCAGAGATATTCCTCTTGGGACTGATGAGCAACTAGTTGAAAAAAATTCATGGAACTCTTCTTGGAATTATTCTTCTATGTGTAATAGCAGCAAAAAGACTATTATATGTATAACAATAAAAATATTTGACACTACAATGGTAAAATGGAAAAATGGGATGGTAGATCTAGCTCAGATGGCATTAACTGATTGCTTTGATGAGAAAAAAGACTGATTAATTTTAAGGCTGACTGGAAACCCCTTTAGGACTTTTTGCATGAAACAGAAAAAAAATAAATTAGGACATATGGATCTGATGATTAGAAAAATAATAATAGAAAAAATGAAAGTTATACTTCTAATTGCTGTTGAAGAAAGCCAGAAGTCACAAATTCTCATATCCTTTACCATGTCAACAGTTATTTCCTGTGAGATTTCAACCAAACTAGCCAAGGATAGCAGTGTGGGCTTTTAGAAACAGTGGTTCAAGAAAAAGCAAGGTATGCTTTTTCTTTCCTTGGAAGCAATGATATATTCCCATATAAAGGAGATTTCTAAAATATACTTTTAAGTTGAACAAATGTATGTTCACCTACTACAGCAGTGAATGGCCTGTGCTATAGCAATAATATGCAAGTTGGTTATTCCAACAATAGGTAATCCATCAACAGAAAATAGGATTTTCTTCTATAATTCATACTTTTCATATTGATCAATGCAGAGAGACGAGAAAGAAGTTGTTACAACAGCTATTCTTCCAAGTGCTGTCTCAGTTTATAAATGGACAATATAATTTCAGAAAGTCAGGATTATTTCCTCCAGATCCTTCCACTTTTATATTTAATTATTTGGCTATAATAATGATTATTTCCTTCAATTACTCCTTTTCTTTTTTCCTCTCATTCAACTTATCCACAATCACTGAAAAAAAAGAAATCTGTGCCCATTCTTCTTGCTCAAAAGCTTTGAGTGAACTTTTTTTCAGTACTAAAGAGCACATTAAAAACCCAATGTGAACCAGATGTCCAATTCACGCAATGAAATGGTATGTTGCATGTGTGTAGGTAGGTACACACACACACACACACACACACACACAAACACACTCACTCACTTTAATAGCCTATGTAGATCAACACTAGAAACAAGGCAAAATATAATGAAAATTCTTACATTGCAGCAGAAGTTAGATTAGGGCAGTGCAAAGGAATAATTTCTATCTAATTTTAGTTGTTTTCAAAAGCTGTGGCATTTTGTATGCTAATCTTTGCACAGAAGCAAAACATCTGCCTTTCTTATTTATCTAGGAGCGGACAATTGCTAGAAGAATTGCAGTTTGATCATAATGGTGACTATGTTACAGACTTCTGATTCTTTCCTTAACTATCCCAAACAAAAAAAGAATAGCATTGCATAAGTGATTGAGGTCTACGGCACAGCAAATAATATTATTTAAATATTTTAAGAACAAGTTGGTGATTTCTGAAGTCTCTTCAAAAAGGTGAAAAACTTCTGTTAATTGGGAAGCCTTAGATGCAGCAAATTCCCATTTCAGTTATTTCAAAAATTCAAGGCAGAAAGCAAGCAGCGAGTTTATTAATAATCATTCGTATATATGTCAATGAAAGGTAAAGGCCCTGTCACATTGGCCAACGGATGCAAAACGTTTGTAAAAAGGACACAGCGGTTGAGAAAATGGTCCATCCGTTGTTATCCGCTCTCAAAAGTGCCCCAAATTTGCATAAGCAGAGCGGACAACAATGGAAAGGAAGGGACGGGGGGAGGATATAGAGGGGATGGAAAGCGGATGCTCCACGGAAGCCTAGCGGATGGAAGCGGATGGGAGCGGATGGCACATCCGCAGGGCCTTCCAGGGGAGCCACAGCGAAGCGACGCGCACGGAAAGAGCGGATTGCAGAGCACAAGCCTTAGCGGATACCTAGCGGATGCACAGCGTTCACTGGCGCATGCAGGGTAGATGCATTGCGTCAGCCCCAGCGAATATAAAGGGAAGCAGCTCGACAAAAAGCAGGTACCATTCAGAGGAAAGTCTTGTTGCCAGACAACAGCTCCAGCCAGCCACCACAAGCATGGGGAAGAGAAAGCCTCAGCCATCTGCTGCCAGCCCTGGCAAGAGGGATAGGGCCCCATCCACCCCTGGCCCTGACTCTGTTCTGCTGGGCTTTCTGGCTGCTCGGTGGCTCGCTTCTCCTTGGTGCTGGGAGCTTTTGCTGCGCTGCTGCCTGATGCTTCTTGCTGGTGCTTACTCTGCTGGCACTTGTCTCCTGGTGCTGTGCTTCTGCTGGTGCTTACTCTGCTGGCACTGCTCCTGTGCTGGATTCTGCTGGTGCTTATCTGCCGGCACTGCTCCCGGTGCTGGGCTTCTGCTGGGGGGCTTTACCTCTGTCTGGGCTGCTCCTGTGTCCTGTGGTCCTGCTGGTGCCTTCCTGGTCTGTCTCTGGCCTCTTGCTTGGCTGCTTTGGTGTCTTATCTCTGCGCTTGCTGGTAGTTTACTTGCTGCTGCTGATCCTGTGTCCTGTCTGTGTGCTGCTGGTGCTTACTTTTCTTTGTTGGTGCTGCCCTGGTCCTGCCTGGGTGCTGCTGGTCCTGCTTTGCTGCTACTGTTTGTTAGTTGTGCTTTGCTTGCCTTGCTTGCTTTTGCTGCGTGTTGTGAGGAGCAGTTTTTCTCCTTTTATCATTTTGTTTTTTTACCTCGAAGCCCCTACAATCCTCGAAGTTCCTCCTCTTGATGATGTTGGCCCATATGGGCCCTCGTGATTAACAGTAGCGGATTGGAAGAGGATGCAATACGCGATAGGAATAGAGGACAATATCAATCGACAGCGATGAGGTCTGTGGGGATTATGTGCTGTGGGAAAGAATCGAGTATCTATTTGTCGGAAGGGACACAGCTGATATCGTATGACACCAAAGGAGCAGGTTGCTTGGAGAGAAGAAGTTTGCGTATATGCCTGGCTAACACTTTCGGAGGTGCCCTCGTCTGATGAACACTATGCATATCTACTGGTATATCGTGATAAGCTGCCTACCTCTTCATATAATCTGGCCAGGCTATCGCTGTCAAGTCGTGACTGGACCGAGAGTATTCAAACTATCTTGTGATTGTCTGCTCATTTATGGGTCAGCTTTCTTTTGAGGCATGTCCTTCTCCTCAGATGCAGCTCTACCTTCTCTTTTTTTTAGCTCTGTCTGTAGTAGCCATCCTCTTTCTGGCTAGTAGTATTTCTTTTTTCTAGCTCTTTTTTCTTGTGTTTCAGTCGTTATTTGGCAGTTTGTCTATGTACGGATTGAGCCCTCCCCGACAGCTGTCACTACCGTGGCGGAGCGCGTGAGGAGCCCTGACGCAGTGTGAGCAACGAGAGGGCACTTCCACCACAGGCCAAACCCGCATCCACCCCCAGCCCACCTCCACAGAAAGACAGAGAGGCAGACCTGGAGGGCAGAAGCCACACTGTCCTGCTGGAGATCTGGGACAGAACCATCAGAAGCACGTAGATCTCCCTCTCAGCTGACACACTAACATACCATTCCTCCCAACCACAAGCCTTCCTTCACCTACGTCAACCAGGACCCTCATGAACATGTCGACCACAGTACCAGTGGTGAAGGGACAGGATCACCAAATTTCTTCACACGCCTCACAGATCCAGATAACTGCTCCCACCCAGTCAGCCTGCTCCTCCACCCCAGGTATTGTCACTGCCCTTCCAGAGGGTTTCCACAGGCCCTCACCTACCAAGGCTACGGCTACAAGGACTCAGAAGCACAGGCAGCCCAGCACAGGTACATCGAACACCACAGTCCACCGGATGCCAAGCCACGGCACAATGCCCAGCCACGCCACAGATGCCACCAATGCCACAGATGCATCGACGCTCAACCTCGCCTCAGGCTGCCGACCATACATCCCACTATGTACCTGCTCCTTCCTCCACCCCACACACAAGCCCGGCCTTCCAGAACATGTCATCGTATTGGGCTGACACCCCATATCATGGATGAAGGGGCTTTCAACATCACGGGGCTGAGCCAGCTCTCAGAGAGCTTTCCTCCACAACCGTCCCCTGTGTCCTCCTCAGGGCCAGGCACCCCAATGACACCTTCAGACCAGCACTCCAGCAGCAGCCCACCTTCTGACAGAGCACCTGGACCTTCACCCCTGAGACTGGGCAGCCTCAGAGTGACCAAGAAGAGTGCCAGAGGATGGGTGGCTACCTGTTGACTATTATTTTTGCTTTGGACACTTGACTTGGCATTTTTTTCCTTTTACAGCTTGTTATTAATAAGATTATCTTTGCGTCCACACTTGCTTCAATTTATTTTACGTCAAAAAGGTCTTGGTGGAAACTTTTAGAAATGGTTAGAGCTTTGCATGCCTTTGTGGGATGGGTTAAGATAGCTTGGGGATGGGCAGGGGATACCAGTGGGATGGGTAAATAGTTGTGGATGGGCAGGGATACCTTAGATAAACCTCTCAGTGGCAGCATAGTGGATGTATGTCCACCCTCCAGGTGGCACACCTTTTGGCCCTTTATTTATCAATAACAAATGTAATAGTTGATCCACACATTTGAACATAAACAACAACTCTTTATTAAATGCCCTGTTATTGTAGGCCACCCAACATACATGGCACAATCTCATCAGTGCTATGCGACAGCCTCAAGGAAGCATCCATTAAGCATCCATCCATTTATCATCCTGTCTTGCCCACTCCACTGTTTCCACGGTGGGGAGTTGCACCCATCATGTCTCAGGAGGTTGCGCTGCTTTTCCCTTCACGTGAAGTCTTGTTTGGGCCTTGCCACATCCAGAGTGTCTATCAGTTTCGCCCTTGCCTCCATCACCAGGCCCCATGCCCCATTGCCTTGCTGGAGTCCACAAGCCTGTTCTTTGCAAGACTGGGTAGCGGGTGTGCATGAGATTGTGCAGGATGCAGCAGACTCACGGTCCTCTGGGCGATGCTGCATGGTGATGAGAAGTACCTGGAACCTGTTGGCCAGGAATGCCAAAGGCGTTCTCCACCACCCGCCTTGCCCTGGACAAGCTTGAGTGAAGTCCTCTCTTCACGGTGCAAGGAATCTGGAAGTGTAGGGCTCATGAGGTAGTTCTTGAGGGAGAAGGCGTCATCCCCATGATGAAGTAGGGCAACATCTTGTGTAGTCGTTTGGGCCAGGCTCTGGGATTGGAAGGCCCATGATGACGGTTGCATTCCCAGCCCCCGAGGTGACTGGCGTTGTATCCTGGTCTCTGAAGATTGGAGCCGTTGCCTGAACATCGATGTCCATGAACTTGTAGTCAGCATCGACATGGCTCTCCGAAATGAGATATGCTGAAAAAGCCTTGTAGTTGAAATAAGTGGATCCTGACTTGGCTGGAGCTTGGCAGGCCACGTGCTTTCCATCTATGGCATCAACGGTGTGGGGGAAGTTCCACTTCTGATACCCCACTGCTCTGCAACTCTTCTTCCAGCCTTCTTCAGTGGAGGCGGGCACTGGAGGAGCTCCTCCAGGTATCTTAAATGATGGCTGCCCCACTTCCTCCTGACCACAATGCTGATGGTGTTGTGTGCAACCCTCCGCAATTACTGCATCTCCGACGGGTCCCGGAGCCAGTGGCGAAGAGATCAGTTGCCACTTGAGCCAGGGTCCAGGCTGGGCCAGAAGTTGGTGCTTCTGCTTGGTCAACCTGGGTCTCAGCCACTCCACAACTTTGTGAAACGTGGCTAGGCATCCTCATGAAGTTCTGGAATGCACGAGGGTCTTGTTCCTCAGCTTCCACCATCAGCTTGTTGTACAGCCCGATATCGCTCTCTCCCGATCCCATCTTCGACCCAGACCTTTCTGTGGCCGTCCTTTTCTCCCCGATAGAACAGTTTGAAAGAGCCTGTAGATGGCTTCACACTGTGCAGAACGATGGTGCGTACCAAAAGCGTGTGTTATGATCCAATGGTGGAGATGACTGGGATGCCTGTGGAAGAGCAAGAAGCCAGATGAAGCTGAAAAGGTCTGCACAGCAGGGCTACTGGACTGAAAGTGTGATCCACGCGGTGAGTTCCTCCCCCTTTTATAGGAAAGATAGGTTTTCCGCTCGTGTCCCTTTGCATCCTCTAGGCATCCTGCAAATCCTAAATATTCCGAGTAAGCCCCCTCTGCAAAAAGTTTTTTTTCCGTTTAATTGCTTTGTATCGAGCTGCATCCGCTTTCATCCTTGTTCATCTTCTGCTACTAACGTGCCTTTCCAATTCCGCGTCCGTTTAGCTTCTCGTGTCCGTTCCGCTGGAATGCGGATGCGAGTTCGCGATGCGCAGCGATGCTAGCGGGACATCACGGATGCATAAACGGATGACGACGGATGTAGAACGGATGTACCCCATCTTGCGTTGCAAATGCAGACGGACTACGCGTTGGATCCATTTTCCGCTCAAAAAGTTTTGAGCTGCTCAAAAAACTTTAGTGAGCAGATGAATCTCATGTGACGGGATCTGCGACGCGTTAGAGAGGATGAAAAACAGAACGGCAGTGATACAGAACGGAAGCAGTCGTGTTAACAACGGATGGCAAGTGTTTCTCTCCGTTTTACATCCTCTTTCCATTCGTTGGTGCAGTGTGACATGGGCTTAAGAAAAAATTGCATACTTGTAAACTCAAGATTCTGAATATATTTATTGTGAACAAACAAATTCAAAGGAAAAATGTTTGGCATCAGTTGTGTTTAAAAAGATCCTGTCTCTGTTGGCATTAATCCAGTGTTGTATGGCTAGGAAAGGTTCGGGAGAATCCATTTGTTTTGGTTTGCAAAACAACAAAAGGAAAGTTTCTCCTTTGTATACTGTGGTTGTGGTTCAGATAAACAGTAACTCAAGGACCAAACAATCTAAAATTCTTTATCTGATTGATGCTGAATGAAGAAATAACCACACAATTGCTAAGATCATTATTTCCTACCTCTGCAGTTTCCAGCCTGGGAGCCAAGTTGGTAAATAATATTTTCACTAGAAGAACAGCACTATTACGGCCATGACAATGGAAAAATATGCAATAAAAGATGTGATTTTTACTAACCTCGGGGTCTCTATCTACCCATAATGGAATAAGCCACGCTAAGCCTTGACGAAATTGACCTTGTTCTTCACTGGTATCATATGGCAAGAACCAGAGAGAAACCCAATCCTAAGAATGAAATTTCTGTTAAAAACAGTACAAACTTTGGATTCTTTCCAAAGTCGGTTTACATATACTACAAACTGTTTATATATCTTCCAACATTTAAACCTATGAATTTTTGAGTCACTGAAATGCATTTTCTAAACCAGTACTTATATAGCACACATAATAAAAGAATACTAGTATATTTTGTAAAGTTAAAAGCACAGTGAAAAAGGTCACCATATAATCTAGTAAAGTTAGGAAAAATGGAAGTAAAAATTAAACTAAGAACTCATTTCGCTTCCTTTACAAAATGGATTTTATATTTGAAGTTATAAATGTATGAAAAGGTTATGCTAATTTAAGATTAAAGTTTTATTAAAGGTTATTGTTGGTATAATTAAGCTGAATATACAGGTAAAAACCTAAGGATCATAGAATATAAAACAAAAGATAAAGTCTATATCTTTTATAGGAATGTAACGAACTACTTCATCTCGCCTAGTTGCAAAAGAGTCCTTACGGTGTATTCTCTGGAGGAAACAGCTCTGAAACTGAACAAAAAGGTTGTATATAAAAGGTTTCTGGAATTTATTGGAGAAAAGCTTAATTTCTAGATATGTTGTTCTTACTTTCAGTTTCTCGCAACAATTATGGACACCATTATTTTTAGTTCAGTCACATTTAAATGTAGTGGTGGTTAGACATTAATGTAACAAAAGCAGACTTCAAAAAACAAATGAAGATATCAATTCACCTCAGTTTTGATACTCAGTTCTCCTTCCCATCATCAAAAGGCTGAAAGAATACATTTCTCTTACTAGAAGTCTTGACTGATCACTGAAGGAGGAGTTTTAACATTAGCTGGAGCCCACATATGGCCCAAGAGTCAGAGATTACTCATATCTATTATAATATAGCACCAAAGCAAATGGTATGGGTGTCTAGCAAGAGAACTTAGATTTAATTTGCATATAAGCATATAAGATGAATAAACTGATCAGATGTTGTATAGTCGAATTTCAAGTTATACAGTAGGTATGTTGACTTTTATTCCACTGAATGCATAGAATGGACAATTACAATGAACCAAGGGTGTCAAACTCACGACCCGCGGGGCGGATGCATCTTGTGCTGGCCATGCCCACCCTTATTTTAGCGAAGGGAAAAGTCATGATACATTACGTATCATGTGACCTGTTATATATTTTAAAAAGTTTGTCCCTCTCTAACAGGGGGGAGGGGCTAAAAATCACCATCCATTGATTACCAAACAATCAATTTTAAATATTTAGTCATATAACCTCGATACATTTTAAACTTTACTATACATTTAGTCAGTCATCAGTATGGAGGGCAATGGTCCTGGTCCTACTTCTTACAAGCCAAAAATAAAGTATTCATGCTGCAATATAAAAATAATATCAAGAATTGTGAGGTGTGAAAAAAGTTGTACCAAGCCAGCGGTGCCCATTGCCCAACCTTTCTGCCTTGGTGGCCCAGTGGGGGGACAGAAGATAGTTCCCTGTCTGCACAGCTCCATTTGTGTGAGTGGCCACTGCTGGTATGAGGGAAGCTTTGCATGCATGCAGGCACTGACCTCCATTTGCGTGGCCCTGTTCCAAACAGGCCTGTACTAAGCAATGTAATAATCAAAGTGAAGTTTATCTTATTGTTTTCATACCTCATCTAGAGCCTGAATGCTCATTTCATGGGACAAGTGAAGCAAACAAAGGACAGCACTCTTGGTAACACCTTTTCCCATGAAAGACATGGCATTGCCTCCCCACTCAACATAAAAAGATGAGATGACCTGAAAGGGGAAGCAAAAACAAAAAAAAATGCTGTTCAAAGGCATCACAACTTTGTCGCAGATATCAGCTTATCAACCCTTAAAGTTAAACTCTGGAACAATTTTGAAGGCTGCTTGGGGAACTGAAAGTTCGTTTACATGCAGATTCTGTTCTTTCTGAATTCCGAAATAGCCTCAACTATCTCAATGCATACATTCAGCAATTATTAATTCTTGTCATTACTGGACGCTGGCCAGATGTAAGATGCAAAAAATGTGTTAATTGTGTCACTTTGGGGATATACAAAGAGTGGGGGAGTTTAAAAGCCTGTAGAATTTTAATCAAGGCCTGAAGAGCTGACAGCTATTGTGCAATATATCTGGGTATATAAACTGTGAGAGATAATATTTCCTTTGAAAGAATTATGCCTGCATAATATACATCTAAAGATCTGGATTGCCATAATTTTATTCTGCTTATTTAAACTATCATTTAGTTCATTTTCTAAACTCTGCATAAAGTCAAACTAGATGTGATAGAATGACTTTCATAAAATTTCTGTTACTTTTAAGGGATGGATAACAGGTACAGCAGGAAATGGATCTGATCAATTGAATTATGGTTGAGGAAAGCTAATTCACTCTCCCCCTTACTCATTTTGTTGCAATTAAGCATACTAACCTAAAAGATGCTACAAAATCCCTTGTCACATTGTAAGGCTCCATTCTTTCCTGATTTCTCATTTAGACTGCAGTCCAGCAGGAAGATTTTTTTTCTTATTAATTACACAAAAGTTTCTCTAAGACTTTTTTCAGCTGCGAAGTATTTTTTCTAACACAATGATGAACATATGATATTTAAATTACACATAACAACAATTAAAAAATATTCTGTTCTACTGGGCTCTATGTTAAAATGTTAGAGTCTATTTATGGTGCTCTCACAAAGGAAATGATTTGAGGATTAGGCTTTTGTTTTGAGAAATTAACCAAGTAATATGGAAGCTATTTGAAAATAAAATCCAATATATGTATTTTCTGTCAAATTCATGTTCAGAAGGGTAACTATTATATGACAAGTGTGTTTATAAAATTAGCAATAGACACACATTTATAGCCCACAGTAATGAAAGGTGTAAACATACAACAGTATTAATAAATGTTATTTATTTATTCACAACATTATTAATAAAACTATTCATTGACCAGAATCTGGTAAAATACTACACTAAATGTTTTCAAAAGATGAGTTCCCTAGAAGAACTTCCAATTGTACAGGACGCAGTGAAACCTGTCCCCCTTCTCTCTGATGAAATCTTGGCTGGAGTATCAAGCATTCTGTTTAAAGCAGGGTCAATCCACTCTTTTTATTTCCCAATCACACAAAATTTATTCATTGTTCATTTACCTCAAGAAGCCCAGCTAAATATTTCTTGCAAATCATGAATGGCTCCACTGTGACAGAGTATGAACTCCAGCCTGGCAGTGCTGTGACATGAACCATACTATTTAATGTCCTTTCCAAAAAAGGTAATCCATAGAAATGAGGGGCATCTGTTACTCGCAAATACTGCAGAAGCTTCAAGGCTAGTTCTGTTCGGAAATAGCCAGTAAGTTCCAAATCTTTTCTGTAAAAAATAGCGAAGAAATAGGGTATTAGAGAGCCAGTTTGGTCTAGTGGTTAAGACACCAGGCTAATAACCAGGAGATTGGGACTTCTATCACACTTTAGGTAGGAAGATATCTGGGTGACCTTGTGCCAATCTTTCTCACTCAGACCTAGGAAATAGACCACAGATGTCAAACTCAAGGACTGTGGGCCGCATCTGGCCTGTGGGGTGCTTAGATCTGGCCTGCGGGACCACCCTGGAAACAGTGAAGGACTGGGCCATGGTGCCTCTGCAGCAAAAACATCACTTGGAAGGACTGTGTGTGGCCCTCCTGAGCTCCATTTTGGCCTGCAACAGCCTCCTGCAGCGCTCTGCCAGTGAAAAATGGAGATTGGGAGAGCCACATGTGGTCCTCCTGATCTCCAATTTCACTGGCAGAGCGCTGCAGGTTATCACAGCCAAAAATGGAACCTGGGAAGGGTGCTCACAACACGAGTTATGTCAAACTGGCCACACCCACCCTGGTCACGCCCACCTGGTCCCTGAGGTCAAACATAACTCTGATACAGTCCTCAATGAAATTGAGTTTTGACACCCCTGAAGTAGACAAAGGCAAACAACTTCAGAAATCTTGACAAGAAACCAGAAGGAAACTTTTGAAGGACTCCTGGGATTCTAATTAAGCTTTGAGGAGACCGATTGTGGTCCTGGGACATCAGATCTTCCACTTTAAGAAGCAAATAATTATACTAATGAATTTATTGCTGGCTATCTCATTTTATGCCATACCTGTCAGTAACAGACATGAACCTGAGTAGAAGTGTATTAAAGAAAGCAATCAATTCTTTCTGCAATTGTTGTCTTACAGCTGTCTTTAGCTCATCAGCTTCATCTTGGGCCGGAGATTCTGGGGGTACCACAAGATCTAATAGAGATTTTGGATTCTGCACAGGAGATCAAGGCATAACATCAGTATAGAACGTATGTTTCATTACCTATTCTCCAACAAAGCATAAAACTCAAGTTGAAACTAGCAGTTGACATGCTTTTTTCATATTAGAAACAAGCTATTTAAGAATAAGTTTTCTTAATACAGAATTAATACGCTGCATAATGGAGATTGCCAGTTACTCAATAAACTAATTTCTATGATATAAAAATTGAAGCAAGTAGATGGTAAGAGTTTCCTGGCTGAGATAAGAGAAATTTACCCAATGGTTTATTGACACTGACACCTTGGCTACAATCTACCAGATTCAGTGAATTTTTGAAATCAGTTTTCTTTTGGTGAATATATTTAAATGTACTTCCTGTTTCAAAAGTCATTCTATGGCAAGCATGCATTTCTCCTAATCTAAAACTGATTTTTATTCTGAAAAAATCATGATTGTTTCTAATGCACATGCTTCTTGTTGTGGAAGTTCTTGTGCATAGAACAGATTAGATTAGAATAGAACAGAACAAAATACTTTATTGGCCAAGTGTGATTGGACACACAAGGATCTTACCTTTATATGACATCTTACCTTTATATGAGATAGCTTTTAATAATGGTTGGATAAAAATCTAATAAATGAATGAATGAGTGACTAATGGGACAAAGGCTCTTTTTCTACAAAAGAGTCCCTAGAAGGGACTCCTCCTCCAATTCATTCCAGTAGGCTGGGTTAGGATTTTAGACCATAGTATGGGAAAAAATTGTCATCTTCTAAGTTAGATTATCCATACAGAGTACTCCATCCAAAAGAAAAAGAAAAGAAATTGACCCCTTCTTATGCTTATTATGTACACATAGTAAGTATACTAAGTAGAGATAGTCTTTTGAGACAAATGTAACAGCACAGATCTGTATGTACAGGAGTACTCTAGTACTCATTATAAACTGGTTACAAGAAATGTGATGACTACCTAAAATGATGAATACTAAACACATTTTTCCCATAAGGAATAATGTAGTGAGTGACAAGGCAGCCGATACCGACATTGAGTACCAAACAAACATTGAGAATTGGGACAAAATGTTTGTGTCAAAATGCACTGAGTACCAAATTCAATTGAGTTTCAAAGCAGCTGAATACTAAGGTACAACGGTATATGAAAATACATAATCTGTTGAAATCAGGTGTTACTCAAGATCCGTACATGCTTCAGGGCCACATCCAGGATCCATTTTAGGTGCTCAAACTCTGAAATATTCTTCTGTTCTTTCATAAATTTGTTTAAAAAAGATATGACATCAGCCAAAAGTTTTTCATCCTCTGAAGACGCTGGAAGCACTTGAAGAAACCTGTTACGCACAAACCATAATGTTGCACATGTAGCAGTATCCTGTCACTGGCATTACATGATTAATATAGTTTGCTGAAATATAAAGTTAAACTTAAAGATATTGAAAACAGCAACGTGCTGATGCTAAATATAAATGTCAGAAATACAAAGCAGATGAATGCAAGAGGTCTTTTAAAAATAATAAAAATAATAAACATCAAAAAGTTCAACTATGAAACACCATATTTAAAAAAAAACATAGCAGAAGGAATGGTCAAAGAAGAAATGTATTGCCTTTAACTTTTCCCTATCCTTTATGCATTTAGCCTCCATGAACCATCTGTATATACAAATCATACAGCCAGAAAATTGCTAGAATCAGGCATCTCACTGATCTTGGCATTCCTAACAATATTCTGGCAGGCAGATGAATGCAGTGCTTACAGTAGGAAGGGAAAAAGGGCCAAACATATTTTGTAGCACTGCTTTATCCTTAACCAGCCTGTGAATGTTAAAACTTCCTTTTTAGTTGCTAAATACAACTAATTTACCGTTTTCGAAGGCATTTCTTGCTGCGAAAAATGCTTGGGAAGATTCTAAAGAAACTGGCTATCTTTGAAAATGTTGAAGCTAAATCTACAGTGACAGATGGCTTTGTAGTCAGTTAGGTACCTTGTTCTTACACACCAACCTGCTTAATGCTGTTTGCCAAGCCAAGGTTTTGAAAGTAGCTCCACCAGGACTACCGCTGCACATTAATGCCAGTCTATCGTTCAAAATATAAAAAAACATTTTTGTGACAGCAGCCCTAACTTCCCTGTGGGATGCTGCTTGAGTGATGGCATTAAAACAATCCTGTAGACCAAAGGTTGCACAAGTTAACTTAAGGATATTAATATCTTCTGAGGAGAGCTTTAAAGTGCTGGAAAATCTGCATTAAAAAAAAAAAGAACATTAAATTAAATGTTCAATTGACAATTGTCAATGTTCAATTGACAATTAAAGGATTTATTTTAAAATAACCAACAAATATAGCATCTCAATTTATATTTTGCTTTTTCTTCTTTAATCACATTGATTTAAAATTTTATCTTTTTGTTTTTGTCAACAGAATTTGTCTTCTTGTTCTGTCAGGCAGTTCATGAAGAAATCTTTCACTACAGTCCTTTTTATAACACACCCATTACAGAATACACAAAAACTATCACAAAAATATGCCCAATCAAGGTTGAAGCTATGGAAAGTTTAAGGAAAAACTAAGGATATGGGAGAAATGAACTGCCTGTTTTATTGCTTGTTAATGATTTGGAGAATGGATCTCTGGCTGGAAACTTTATTAGGAATCTCTGACGATAAAACATTCTTGGGTTCCTGTTTTCTCTATCCCTGATTTATTAATCATACTAACTGGAAATGGCAGGATTTGAAGACTAAGATTCCCAACCCTATTCCCAAATGGAGTTTCAGTGTTTTATGGTAGGTGTCATTAATTGAAACAAAAGTATAAACATTTCCAGGTGAAGACCCAAAACTAAGTCAGGACTGCTCTTTTTTAAAATATAAATTAGAACAACAAAATGAATAGCTTACTGTTCTGCTGCTGTCTCATAACTGGCAAGCGTAACTAAATTATCTGTTCCATGGAACCAAGACAAGTTCCAAGCCATTTTTAGCATATCTGACACGTGTTTTGAGGCCCAGAATTCACAAGAAAATGGTAACACCACTGAGTTAGGACTGACAGCATGATGTGCAGAGACTTTAATAGGTAGATGATACCTTTAGGAATAAAAATGGACAAACTGAAACAGTGCTGTTTTCAGAGAACAAAATTTCTACTGATCACTATTTGATTATAGTCATGGTAAGACTTCTGAAATATTTCTTTACACACTACTCTTACAAATGAATATATAATAAGTTCCTATTAAGGTTACTGACAGTCTTCACATTAATTTACTTCAACCAATTCTCTAGAATCAGTTGATCATAAACTTGAACCCAATTGAAAAATAACTTTCTTATGCCCCATCTTAAGTTATACCTTGAACAAACAGCAATAGTCAACAGGAGCATTATAATATTTTAGCTCTGTATATTGACAGAGTATACACACTGAACTAAGACATAGTTTGTTTTAATCATGGTTTAACAAAATATAGTGATTGAGGTTCACACATACTTTCAATTAAGGCCAGCCTATCATTTATTGCAATAAATTGAAAATTTATTTATTCCATCTATATTTATATAGATGGAAGGGAGCAACATAAATTGATCAAAGAAGAGAGTTTTCCCGACTGTTGCCCCCACCCTGTGGAAGACTCTATCTCCCCCACCTCACCCTGCCCAGAGGTTAGGTGGGCCTCTACTCTCCTGGCCTTCCAAACAGGAGTCAGAATATGGCTCTCTGGCCTCACATGGGAAGCCTAGAGAAGCATGCAGGCCCGAGGCTAGTTAGTCCTTCAAATATACGTGAAAGGTTTTCTAGATTTTTTTTATTTAAAATATTTCCTTCACAGTGCAAAAACCAATATCTCTGCATGGTTAACTCTTAACATGATTAATATCTCTTACCTCCTTACAACAGCAACAGGCAAGGTGAAGTGGGAAATGCTGGAAGGATCACAGGAAACAGTATCAGCCCTACATAAAACAAACCAACAAATTCAAACAAAACCAAAAAAGACCGTAGGTATTAATCAGTACATGCCTTAAATGTCATACACGTTTAGCTAAGCACTGCCTTATCTACACAGGGCAATGCTCAAAGGGTAGTGAAGGAAATCTGCATTTTAGCTTTATGTCTATCATGAAGTACCAAATCCAAGTCCTTAGCTTTCTTCTTATTCAAAAATTGCCTAAATTAGTCAAAAGATTCGAAGTGACTTCCAGACAAGAATGAAGCCAGATACACAAGGATTTGCCAGCTCCAGGACGAAGTATCAAAGACCCTTTTAAAGATATGGGTCCCCAAACTAAACTCTTGGGGTTTCTTCCCTCCTACTTTTCTCATTTAACAGCTATGTAACTAATCTTTGACAATCTTGGAAGGCAGCTAATAAATACTGAAATTAGGATACTTTCTAGTCTGGGAAATTCTGGGTTCCATCTCATCAGCTTCAGCCCTTACAATATCAGCAATATAAAGTGGGGAAGCCGGAGGCAGGATCAGAAAGAAAATATAAAATATCAAAATATGGCTGTCTGGTCATGAAAGACCAGATTGATTGCCACTCATTGAAACTGGGGGCCCTCCTGCTGCTTCACTTGCAAAACTCCTTTCCATTCAACAGCCCAAAGCAGCCATGTTTGTAAGCGACAAGCTAGAATATGCACATCTGACAAAATCTTTAAGAAAGCAAATATTTTTTAAAATCCTGTTTTTAAATAACTTTTAAGATATTTCACATCTTATATAAAATGTATAAGTGCCTTCTCAAAAACAACTTAGGGTGGCATAGAATTGAAAGAACAAGATGCTAATAAAATAGCACCTTGAAATAAAACATAAAGTAATTTCTGCCAAAGGCATTTCAAATAATCACACCAGCAGGATTACTTAAAATAAAGTGGCCAATTTTCAGGTTATAAAGAGAATTAAAATTATTTTAACTACAAGATTGAATATCTGAATCAACGCTTCATTTGATGAGTTATTATTTCAATGTTATCCAAATGTATTTTGCAATAATGGCATTACTAAAAATATAGATATTACCCTTAACAACACCTTTGTGGTAAGAGTTTTTAGTACAACATTTTTATTAATCCGTCAGCAATTAACATGGGATGGAAACATCTGTCACATCTTTCTGTTCTGCATTTATTACCTTAGCACATCTTAATTAGTCACCTTGTAGCCGATGGATCTGTTTTGGTAAAGAGTCCTGAAACATTTCCTCTAATATGAGCAGAAAAGTAGGTCTGATTATATTTCTAGCAATGATAGGCTTTGATTATTCCAAGATGTCAGCAGGTACCATGCTACTCTGATGTTTGCATCTATATAATTTAAAATAGTGCTATAGTGAAAGGCAAGGCGACAATCAGCCACTGTTTTATATTCTATCTGATAAATGCAGGCAAGGGGGGGGGAGGAAGGGAGAGAGGGAGGGGGAGAGGGAGGGGGAAAGGGAGGGAAAGAGTGAGAGAGGGGGAGTTAAAGAGAGAGAGACAGAGAACGCATGTGATATACAAGCATAAGTGTTGTCTATAATTTACATATAGTACAGCTGGCACTAAAAGAATAGTTTGCTTGCAAGAGTAATGAAGTAACACAGAACCAATCTCTATAGATTACTCTACCACATCTCTTTCCTTGCTGCTTCATCAAAAAGTAGTAGACAAAGTAATACTGCTGTTTCACTCGTGATAGCACCATAATCTTGGAATATCAAGGCAAC
Organism: Laticauda laticaudata; assembly: GCA_004320025.1. Classification (NCBI taxonomy): domain Eukaryota; kingdom Metazoa; phylum Chordata; class Lepidosauria; order Squamata; family Elapidae; genus Laticauda; species Laticauda laticaudata. The sequence goes on along the minus strand of BHFT01017894.1, from coordinate 54,004 downwards.
TGAAAATAGAACAGAGACATTTGCATGATTTTTCTAAACAGCATAAAGGCTTTCAAGAGCCTAAATTCCAAATTTCCAAAGAACATCAAAATTAACTATTTGCTCTTATGATGTAGCAATACGACATATGGGAAATATTAATTTTGCTCCTAAAATGGCAGTGTAGAAAATCCAAATATATCCAGATTTTTGGATACAAAATATTTGTAAAAATATCACTCCTGATATTTATTTGCTTAATTTAAAGATATAAAAACAAAAAGCAAATTTTAGTTTACTTTTATGATGTTACCTCTAAATAACACAAGCAAGACAGAAGACTGGTAAGCCATTAACAGGCGTTTGACTGGATCAGCAGAGAGAAGTTTCCGCAAAAGTGCAAGACATGGCAACATCATACAGTTCATGATCTATCAAAATTTGAAAAAGGGTTTGTTAACTAAAATCTGTAGTAGTAACCGACTAAGCATTCTGAACTTCTCTGAAATCAACACGCTTGGAAGTTTAAAGTAATGTCTTTCAGTATGTTACTGTATTCCATTATTCACAAATCCATATAATCTACTTCTCATAAAAAGCTCATATTTTAATATTTAATTCCAAAGACATAAAGGCATTAGAAATAATATGTGACACATTTTTTGAAGCAAGCCTCTTTGTTTTCTTTTACAACACAGAACATCTAATATAGATGAAAATTTGCAAGAACTTTTAATATTTCATCCCAATTCACTCACAGATAATTAGAATTAAATTAAATGAAGGTTTCTATTAATGTTTTAAATAAAGTCCTTCTAAATTTATTTACAAAATTAGTTTCTGCCAGGAAAACTGTATTGTAATCATGAAACTGAACTAACCATCCTTAGATATACAAGTAATATTGTTCCAAAATCTATGAAGTGGGACTTGATTGGTTTTGGCATCATTTAAATCATGAAGAAAAAAACTCAATGCATTATTTAATAACTGATAGGATTCATTTGGCTACTCCTGCAGTCCTTCAGCAATACTATTGAACACATCATTTAATAACTGATGGGATTCATTTGGCTATTCCTGCAGTCCTTCAGCAATACTATCGAGTTGAGACTCAGCCTGCAGAAATCACCATGTAAATTTATCTACCATCTGAACCATCTGAGTTTCAATAGGATTTAATCACCATTCCTTTCTGGCTTCCCACTTTTCCTCAACCCACTGCCATGACCCACTTATCTTTACACGTGGCTACTAATGGTATTACATTGTATTTGTGTAGACAAGAAAAAAATTAGCATCTTCTTAATTCCCATCATTCTTCACTCCTTCCTAGCAGGTAAGTTGCTGGGTTTTTTTTAAATATAACATTTTCTATGAGGAAAGTGGATATCATATATGTGGTTTTGTAGAAAAAGAAATGAAATGCTAGCATTGTTTTTTAAATTAATCAATTCCTAAATAAGGTAACAATCTGGAATGGTCTTATTTGTGATGTGGCCATTTATGAGTGCTACTTTTTAAACTTGGGGATCCGCTAAATTATAACAAATTATTTTGCCTCCTAATCAAATAGCAAGGGGAGAAAGGAGAGAAAGAACATGAGTCTGGGGTTCCATATTAGCTCCTTTCTTCCTCTGCTTATTTAAATGGTAAGTTTCTGTATGAAGATTTATTTAGCATTTTTTAACAAGCTGGGAAGTGATACTTGACTCAAAGAATTAAACACCAAAATTTTCTTTCATTGCAGTCGACATGTTTAGTTGCCATCCTGAGATAATACTTTTCATATTCCAAATAGAAAATATTTAATTCCTACCCAAAATTATTTGATTGAACGTACAATATTTGGAACCCTGAGATGGTTCTTCTGAAAAAAAAGTTGAAGTAGATTTACCTTGCCATTCTGAGCAACACACTTAGTAAAGTAAGCAAGAATTCTATCCACTGCACCCATATTTTTGATAATTGGATGCAATTTAGAATCTAGAATGAAAAAAAAAACATTAACTTTCCATATTCACACTTTAGAACAGGAATCTCCAAATTTGGCAACTTTAATACTTGTGCACTTCAACTTCCAGAATTCCCCAGCCAACATGGCTGGTTGAGGAATTCTGGGAGTTGAAGTCCACAAGTCTTAAAGTTTCCAAGTTTGGAGACCCCAGCTTTAGAACAACATATAACACTGGATTCAGAACTGCTTTATCTTTAAATGGGTACTATATATCAGATAAACTAGGTACAGATAAGTACGTTTCTCCTTCCTGCAATCATTAAAGTAGATTTAAATAGTGAATCATGAATCCCAATTTGCTGTCAATTTCAGTTCCCTGTCAATCTTCCAAATATTCCCATCTTAACTCCTGTCACTCTAGCTTTCTGATTATCACCCACTCCCCTGTTCAGCCAATAATAATGCATTGAATATACTCTTCCGTTACAAGTCCTTCGTCCATTTTGAGGTAGGGAGGAGATAGTGGAAATTACTGGTATAGGATTTCCCCCCTAGCTTTTTAGTATTTTTGCTAACTATGATTACCTTCTGGATATGCTGATATACTTGAAGAAGGATATTTTGAACCAGCTCCTGAAGAATTGAAAGAGGATCTAGAAATGTGCATGAAACCTGCCACAAAATGTTGCAGAGTGAAGCACTTCTATTCATCTTTCTAGCCAGCAGGCTCATCCCTTTCTCATATTATTCCATTTATACATGTCTTTGGGTTTGGTTTTAAGGAAAGTCAATTAGGAGGTCATGCTATTGTCATATAAGCCGCAAAAATATACACAATACATAAAAAGTGACTAAGGAAAGGTGATTCACAGTTTATTACAAGAGAAAAATAATCACCTAAATTACCCATCATGTCATGACTTTCTCTATGTTGGAACAATTCTGTCTCTCAATCGTAAATTGTATTTTGAAGAAGTTTACCTTGCATGATTATAACTAGTTGCTCAGCTGCTGACTTCCTCAAAGTCAAATCAACGGTGTCCGATATAAAGATACTGTACAGTTTTTCAACTGTCTCAGCCTAAAAATAAAATAAATATATCCTTTTTATTTATCTGTTCACATATTTTCCTGTAACATCTCTTATCAAGTCCAATGTCACCAAGAAGGAACAGAAATATGTACATAGCAAGACCTTGGGCTTCCAATTTTCTCTCACAAGAGATCGGAACAAACAACTGAATACTCCCAAGATCAAGCTAGAATATTATTGCCTCTAAATTTTAAACCTCAAATATCCATTTTGGAGGCTGCTATCACACAAACTGATTCTCTTGGGCTGCTTTATAATCTTTCCAAATTCCTTTTTCAGGGGCTTATAGAGAATTGGGGAGTTTATAAGGTTTCCTATTGTGTGACTGTATCATCTCTGAGATAATTACTTTATACAGGTAGTCCTTGATTTACAACCACAACTGAGCCCCAAATTTCTGTTGCTAAGTAACACACTGGTTAAATGGGTTTTGTCCCATTTTATGACTTTTTGCTGCAGTTAACTGAACCACTGCAGTTGTTAAGTTACTGGCACAGCTCTAAAGTGAATTTGGCTTCCCCATTGACTTTGCTTGTCAGAAAGCCGCAAAAGGGGAACATATGACCCTGGGACACTGCAACCCTCATAAATATGAGTTAGTTGCCAAGCTTCTGAATTTTGATCATATGACCCCGGGGATGTTAGAAAGGTAGCATGAAAAATGTTTATAAGTCCTTTTTCTCAGTAACATTTATACTTCAACAGTACCATCTGCATTGCATTTCCTTGCTTAGGAGATCTCTCTGGTAATCAATCTTGTTCAAAGTTTTCTCCGTTCACCTTAAAAACAGATTCTCTTGTGTCATCCAGCTTGAGTTCAATAGGCTTTTCCACAATAAGGATGTTAGAAATACTTGAGAGAATGCTGCCATGCAAAAGGGGACGCTTCAGATGGGACTCTTCTTCTTCCATCAGGTGAAACATTAACTGTTTGAGTGCCACAGAACGAACTCTGGGGGAACAAAACATTTCCTTAGAGCAAACTTGGTGTTCTGACCAAGGCTTCCAGAAACAGTAATTAAGCACACGCTTAGTTAAAACAACTCTTGTTTTATTTCAACGCTGGGAATTATTTTCATTCCCAGCCAGTAATGAATCCCAAACAGTCCCTTCGAGATAAGCACCCACCTTTCTTTCCTTTGAATTTCTGCCAACAACCACAGTGCCAAATGAATTATAAAAAAACAACCAAAGTACAAAGTCCACACAGAGCTTCAAGGATTAATCCGAACGGAACGAACAACTTTTGTTTCCTAAGAAGGTTTCATCGTCTTTGCCTGCCCGTTATACCTTATGGGAGGGGCAATCACCTCCAAGCCTGACTCCCGATTCGCCCCTTTTGTCTCAGCTGCTCTTGCCTTCTAGCAGTTCTGCGCACCCGCCCACTGGGAACAGATTCCCCTTGTTTCTCGGCCTCACTGCTGCCAGACTCCGGAGGCTCCAGAGTCAGCGCCCTACTCCCAAATGGTCCTGGCCCCATCTCTGCATCGGACACAGGATCCTCGTCCCGAGTCCTCTCCAGACTCCTGGACTGGTCCCTGTTCTTCCCCACTGTCCGATTCTACTGCTGCCTGCACAGGCTACCAGCAAACCACAACACTTGGCAAGTTTAAGACTTGTGGATTTCAACTCCCACAATTCCTGAGCTGACATGACTGGAGGACAAATTCTGGGAGTTGAAGTCCACAAGTCTTAAAGCTGTCAAGTTTAAAGACACCTGCCTTAGAAGGTTCCCAAACTTTTACTGAAGAAATATGCGCACAAAATCTCAATCTCATACCACATGTTTTTTTGGATCACTCTTTTATTCATATTACGGAACTTAATTTCTTTAAGGCCATAACCAAATTGTTCCTGTTAAAAGCCATAATGGCTAAATTAAATCTGATTAAATTTTTGCATGACATCAGACAGCACTGGCTGCCAGTTAATAATTTTAGGCTTTCAAAAAAAGTACACAAAATCAAACAGTCCAATATCAACTCAGTGTTGATGTAGAAATACAGTAGACAAGATTTCAATGCCAATGTTTTACAATTTGCTTTCCTTGTCACCTCAATCAGAATCATAATTTCTATCCTCCACTTTCCCAACAGTAAAACAATCTTGTCACTACTTTTTCAGCCCAGTCAGTCATAATCAATTTCTACATTCCTCTGCTTTTTTCAAATTAATCTCTTTTAGCCATTTTACAGCCTTCTAAGGATTGGCAGTTTCCAGCACCTCAAGGATGTGCTACTTTTCATTCTAAAATGATTTATCTAAGTGGAGGGTTGACACTTAGGCTTTGTGCCACTTTTCTATCTTTTTGTGAATTGATTAAATTGATGTGCAGTTGAAAAAGTTGTATCACCTGCAAGCACATGTAAAGGAAGTACCATTCCAAACAAAATTAGCATACTGTATCTTTAAAATTATATTCCATGGAGGCTAGGGTACAGATAACAACCCTTCCCAGGCTGAAATGTGATTGCTAATTTACTCACAGTGGCTTTTTTGAGAAGAAAAGACGTAGAGAGGCTCTTAGCCTTGTCGTTCTTGGGAGAATCTCTTCATTTTCAGTCGTTGTTTCACTCAAGGTGAGAATACAGTTACCTAGAGGTTCTTCTGTGTTTGCATAACCCTAAGTAAATACTTACAAGTTAACACAGGCAGTTTATTACCATAAGTAAATATCATGCTCCAAAAGAGACATTGTTTTATTACCAAGAAAACTGTCTCTGTAATTGGCAACAGGAAGTTAATAGACCAATTGATAGGCAATTGCCATTTGTTTTTCAAATGTTCATTGTTTGTTGGAGAAGTTCCAATTTTGGGGGACAGCTTCTGGACAATCGCGGTTCAATTTTCTCAGCAATGTTGCCTTGCGCTGGTACCGTCACTGCCCACCAGAAATACAGCAAAAAGTTTCCAGCACAATCTATAGTGGGGGTCCCTTATGTAATGCTCAGGTTCATTAAAGTTCTTTTGTGTGCTTACTAGACTACTGGTACCATGCAGCTTCTAACATTTCATTAAAAAACAACAACAGGATTTTAATATATTTTAATTAAAATAGTTATGTGCCTCCAACATCATCCTCCAAGAAGTAAAATAGGGATCTGCATCATCTCTTTGAAAATACATCAATCTGCTCAGAAAAAGGATAATAGTAAGTAAAGGAAGTCTTAATAGGGAGAGTGGTGGTGATGGGGAATCTAGATGAGGGACTAAATCAGTGCTTTGTATCAGATTGTGCCTGCCACTGTATCCATTTTGACTTTGACAAGTTGTCTCCCATCAGCATCCATGGGGTAAAAATAAAATAATGCACTTAGAGTAGCATTATTAGAGTAATCAGAGAGAGATAACTGGACAATAAATTTAACAAATAAATGAATAAATGTTCTTAACATTCAAAAATATCAGGTGCTCTCTGAGCTTGGCTGTTTTCTTGCAGATGTTTCATTTCTAAAGTAGGTAATGTCATCAGTGCACTGATGATGTTACCTAATTCGGTTATGAAATGTTTAATCTTGAGTTACAAAATATTCTCTTCTTATTCTAAAAGTGCTCACCAAAAAAAGATGAAGAACTTCGCTTTCTGGATTGGCAGAAGCACGTTGGCAAGTGAAACAAGAAAAATGCAACAACTCTCACAATAAGATGAGTTTGGAATTTTATTTGAAAAAGATTAAGGCAATGGTCAAGCAATAAGTTTCCTGCTGGGGTGATTATATTAAATTGATCATTTATATCCCACAAGCTATTTCTCCAAATAACCCTCATGTTATGATCAGTAAAAAATTCAGGATGGTTCTGTACAAGATATCCCTCTAGAAAACTGTCACATCACAAATTTCAAGTTGATACTTCCTATTTAAAAAGTCTAATGCTACTTACCCATTCGGTTTTAGTTACAAGCATTCAAAGCACAACTCCAGTGGCAACTCCTCTTATTTCTGGTTGCCATGTTTACATATTTTCCCCTATTGTGTAATGTCAGTACTGCTTTTTTTAGCAAAGCAATTAAGCTTATCTGAAGATAAACTATTTTTCAAGAAGATGAGATTACCTGAAGAATTGGAATAATAGGATAGAGAGTTTCAACAAACTTGTTCCAGGTCTCTACTGCCATCATCAATCGACCTTGAAGAAGATACATCAGAAGAAATGTGGCAGCTGAGCACACCTGTTTTAATGAGAGAAAGTACAATAGCGCAATAAAGTGTGTTCAAACCAATTTGCTGGTGTCAAAAATGGAAATTAGGCTTTGCCTTGGGACATTGCACCAAATAGCTTTTGTGTTTGTTTTTCTTTTTGTTTCTTGCTTTTTTTTAAAAAAAAGCAAGAACAGCTATAAAGTATTGTAAAGAATCTACTTCCTGTTAGCACTGAACAGTCTTCAAGCAGAGAATATGATTCAGGTCAAGAAATGCTTTCAATAAAGCACCGAAGATGATTTTTAAAAATAGTGCTCTAGTCTAAGCTTTTAGGAAATCTTCACAACTTAAGGTTGGTTTGCTTATTATTACCTATTGAAAAAGCAGAGCATATTAGAGAAAGATCTTAAGATACTAACTGAACTTGAATCTTTGGAAAATTGTGGGGGGGGGGGGGGGGGNAAATTGTGGGGGGGGGGAGGGGGAGAGAAACAAATGAGAATGATACTGTATAAAAATCAAGCCTGGGTGCTACCAAATGACTAGTTGCACTTTAGTCACTTTCTGTATTACTTCTTTTTATATTTTTGAAAATTCTCAAACTTGTTGCAATCTTAAGCATATTGAAAACAAAAGCAAGTTTCATTAATTTTAGTAAAGATCATAAACATAATGCAGGTTTGTGACCTATATATAGCCAGTTGCAAGAGAGCAATTAATTAAAAAGCTAAACAGGGTGGAATTTATAAAGGTACAAAGCTTTGGGTCTACTAATTTCTTTTAATTTTCAGATTAATTCTGGTAACGGTATCATATTCAGAATGATGTACCTCATGCTGAGAATCCTGAAGCCCAAAAGTACATATTTCATAAAGAACTCTGGGATGAAGCAGAAAATGTATACCACAACTGATCGAAGAAATAGACTTTACAGCATTATGGATGCCTAAACATTCCTAAAACAAAGATAAAAGATGTTTAAATATTAACCTGACAACACATGAATACTTAAGTCTACTGAGTTAGATAGAGCAACCCACTTTCAGACTGAAGTACATACACACACACACATATATCCATATCCCTAAAACTGCAACTTTTCAAGCTTACAACTGGGAGCAATATTGCTGGTTTCCTATTGCTAATACATCCTGTCTTCTAGGTCAAAACTCCTACTTTCTCACAGCAAGAAATCAGTGATCTGCAAACAGACTAACTTGGAATAAGGAAAACCTTTCCACTTGGTCCCTCCTGCCAACCTTTTTAAGGTTGCTGGGAGAGAATGAGAAGAAAACAGCAAGAACATGAGGGAATGCTCTCACCCTGACAATTGATAAAGAGCAAAAGTACTCTCCAGCATGTAGTTAATGCATTTCCTTCAGGCAATGATATCATTAAATCATAACACATTATAATATGAAAAATTCAAACAGTTATCCCTTCCTCTTTGAAACTCAGCAAATTTAAAAAAACCTCAGAATTAATTCACACCAGGCAATCTCAAGTTTATATGGTGAAAGATTTCAGTTTTTCAGCCTGAGTAAATCCCTGTGAGGTTATTAAATGGAAAAAGGGGGAATATAGATGTAAGAGAGGGGGAAGAGTATCTCTTGGATTCTGAAGAAACCACAGTCCTTGTTAAATGCTAACCTTAACAATGTCAAGACAGCAGCGATAGGCTTCTGTTCTAATATTTGGCACAGGATGTGACAACAGATGGAGAAGCACCTTCTGACTTTTATTCTGCAGCAGTGGGTCAGCTCCAGCAGATTTCCAGCTACAACCAGAAAAACAGAGTATTACAGAAATGGCTTCAAGGCTTAGATAGCAAATTCTCTCCACTCAAAACCCACAGAGGTCTTGGGTTATTATTCCATTATTTTTTCACTGTCATTCCTGGGTAGGTCCCCAAGAAATTGAAACTTGACAAGCTAAGAGATTTGGGGTAATTTCAGCAGTTAAACTGACCTTGTAGTCTTTTATTCTAAAGAAAAATGAAGGAAGTTTTATTTTAATGTTGTTAGTTCTTCCTGACACATTTGTGGATGTCACCATTGCCAAAATTTGGGAAGTTTTTTTGATCGTTTGCCTTAAATTTCTTTGTAAATCATAAGATGTAGATAAAACATACACACAAATCTGTATTTTGATTAGATGGATGTGTGTATTGGACTATGTAAAAAATCTGTCTATACCAGGGATGTCAAACTCAAGGTGCTTAAATCTGTCCCACAGGGCTGCCTGGAAATAGCAAAAGACCAGCTCGCGGTGCCTCTGGTAGCCAAAATGGGGCACATGTGAGGGCCGCATGCATCCCATACCCCGTTTTTGGCCTGAATGGCTTCCAACAGCTCTCTGTCGGTCAAAATGGGACACAGGGTGCCACCCACCATACCCTATTTTGACCCGGCAGGGTTTTGCAGGAAGTGTCCACCCCGTTTTTCCTCCTCAGCCGGCCCTCAGAAAACTACAGTGCTAATCTGGGCCTTAAAGAAATCCAGTTGATCTATACATAGCAACGTTACCACATAAATGGTACCATATAGTGCAAATTTCCCATTTAATTATTAGAATGTCTTAAATTTATCCAATATGTTCTACAGAAACAGATTTTGTATGGATAAGTATAATAAAATATGGGATACATTTATACAAAGTACAGTAGCTTAAATAGAGCATGATAGCCATATGTGTACTGGAATATATATATATATATATGTTTTTTTAAGTTTTCGCGGGTACTTACATGTGTGCTGTTCAGCTTCCTTCGGGTATTATCCCACGTCATTGTAGTGCTTTTAAAGTTGTGGCAACGTTTCAGCAGAATCTCTGAGAAAATTTGTTTGTACAAACTCCATACAGAACCCTGATGATGGCAGATGAGATTCTGCTGAAACGTTGCTACAACTTTAAAAGCACTACAATGACGTGGGATAATACCCGAAGGAAGCTGAACAGCACACACACACACACACACACACATATATATATGTATATGTATATATGCATAATCTTTGAATTAAATAATTACTGTATGTAAAAAATTGAAACTGTACTGCTGTAAAAACATATAACAGTACCATATATTTTTTTAAAAAATTTGCTGTTGCATTTTTTCACATATTTTTAAGAACTCACTATGTATTTTTTTTATAATTATATATATAAACTCACTTAACAAATTTCTCACTTGGCAACATATATTTTGGGTTCATTTGTGATCGTAAGTCAAGGACTACTGTATTTTTGCATTTTATTCATTTCTTTTTCTCCTTTTCTATTATTATTTTAAAAGCAACAAAACATAAATAATTTATCCAATATATTTTTTTATTCAGTTGAAAGGACAATTTATGTGGATTTATATACTTAATAGCTGAAAACGTCATCACAGAATCCTATCATAAGATTTTCATACGGCATGCAAATTGCCCAACTTACATATCTGAGCAAATGTTGAGGTATTCCTTAAGTAGAACAAAATACTGGTGAAACGGAAGACCTTTTATGGCTTGTTCTGCCAGTTCAAGTAAATCAAGAAGATTTTTTTCTCCCTTTTCAAAAAGTGAAATATATATAATTTAATTTTAAAGAGTAGAGAGATGAATTAATGATCTATAAATTAACTTGCACTCATATGACCAACAAAAATAATTTACTAATAATGATGATGTAACAACTAGCAGCAACTCTCAAAAATTCTATAGACAAGACAAACCAGTTTACCAATAGAATTACCAATAACCATATCAAATTATTAAATACTTAAAATACTGATTATCAGGACTACTCTTACAACACTTAAATAGGTCTAGGAACATATATATGACATTTTAAACTATTTTTTCCCACTGAAGTTCACTTAAGCTGAATGTTTTACCTCCTTGTGAACATCCAGCATAAAATTACAAGCACACTCAATTGAATAGGCAGCTTCTGCAGCTTGTTTATAAATACTGTAGTTTTCTGAATTCATTTGTTCCAAATAAGCTGTGATTGATTCATGTATATTTGGATATTCTAAGGAAAATGGCATGTCCACAGAAAGAACAAGCAATGCTGTCACTAAAGTCTCTGGTAAAACACTAGTGGCCTGGAGGAAATAAAAGAAAAAAGGTTTAGGTAAAAGTCTAAATGTCAATCTATATAATAGTCTTATATATTAGTCTTAAATATTGATTATTTTGAGTATGTGACCAACATAATTTCTTCAAACAAAATTATGTTTAATTTGCAGAGATATTATGTCAAATTACTTCAAAGTAAATCATTTGGGAATTTTTAATTCCTGTTAAAATAGTTAATGTGAGATAAAAAAAATTAAAAATGTATTGCAGAGACCTTTAGAATTCAGGACATCCAGCATAAATATAGCAACCAGGTTTCATGTGGAATGTTTGCAGAAAAAAAAAACCCTTTGCTTAATTTAAGAAGGTAATTGTTCATATGTCAGGATTTTTAATCTCTTATTGCTTTCTTCTAGATTATTTGAAAGGTCTGAAATCTATCTATCCTAGATAAACTCTTAGGAACTGAGTTCTCCTACCCCAAAAATTGATTTCAATAATCCATCAAAATAAATATTTACAATATAATTATATTTTGCTTATTTCTGCCCCCACCGGATAAAATATATTTTGGCCTTCTTTTAGTAACTATTTTAGTTGCTTCATTAATTATATTGCTTCATCAAATGGAATGAATTTACCCTCACAAATACAGCAATTACAGCAATACATTTAATGACATTCAAAATTACAATTGTACTGAAAAAAGTGACTTATGACCTTTGTAGCATCCCCATGGTCACATGATCTAATTTAGATGTTTGGCAACTGACTCATATTTATGACGGTTGCAGTGTCCTGGAGTCATGTGACCACCTTTTCTGACTTTCTGGCAAACAAAAGTAATGGGGAAGCCAGATTCACTTAACAACCGTGTTACTAACTTAACAACAGGAATAATTCACTTAAGAATGGTGGCAGGAAAGGTTGTAAAATGAGGCAAAACTCCCTTAGCAAATGTCCCATTTAGCAAGAGAAATTTTGGGTTCAGTTGTAGTTGTTTAAATTGAGGACTACCTGTACATATTATTTTAAATGATTCTGTAAAAGAAAAAGAACAATTATATATTTTATATATTAAGCTTACAAATGATACGTGTAACAGCTGACGTTTGCAATGCAGCACAGCAATTTTTAAGCAGGAATATAGAGCAGCAAGATTACACAAGTGACCAGCAATGTTTTTTTAACATTATAAGTAGTTCTTCATTTTTGACCACAATTGGGACAAAAATTTCCATTGCTAAGTCAGGACATTGCACCTGGCTTTATGACCTTTTGTGCTACAGCGGTTAAGTGAATCACTGCAGTTCTGAAGTAAATCATGTTTTTTAAATGAATCTAGCTTCCCCATTGACTCTGCTTGTTGGAAGCCAGCTGGGAAGGTCACAAATGGCAATCATATGACCCTGGGACACTGCAACTATCATATATATATGCCATTTTCAAAGCACCCATGAGACCGTGGCCGGTCGAAAGTCCTAACTTTTTTTAAAGTGCTACTTTAACTTTTAATAGTTGCTAAACGATGGGTTGCATGTCACGGATTATCTGTATCAATCTCTAGCTGAAATCAGAGACAAGAATAAGCTCCACACCTGCTCAGACACAACAGAATTAACTATTATCAGAAAAATCTCAACATTATTAGGACTGTCATTTAATATGTAAAGTTCTTATCCAGCCACTAGGGGGCAGACAATACACTTGTCATTTTTATACTTGTTCCTTTAAAATGCCGTTTTGCAATACCGTTCACTTATTTATTGCCTTGTAACTTAGTCCAGAAATCTATTCTGAATGAACAGCAACTTCAAGTGGCTTGCCTTTGACAATTGCAATTGAAAACATCACTATAAGGAGTATAAAATTTGAACACCAAAGCAAAGCAACTGCTTAGCATGATGAAAGCAAAACAATGAAAACCAGATACTAATGGGTATATTTCAAAACTAGACAGAACATCAACTACTTCTAGTAATGTATTCGATGCTATGTTTGACACAGTAGAGAGTCAGGGAGATGGCCTTGAGAGAAATAGGGAAAAATCTTTGCATAAGAAAGGGGTTTCTTTCTTGTTTTTAAGAGTTCTGCATTGTATTTCCCTTTATCTGTATCTAATTGAAATATTACCATTCAAATGGATGCTATCCTAAGCATTTTTCCCAACGTAATCTTGAAGATGTAAACAAATGGGCACATCTCACCTTCTCTACAGGTAGCAATACTTGCAGGAGTCGAACTGTGAAAAGTGAAACACTAACAAATGCCATCCTGTGGTGCACTACTGCAAGCTCAGGTTTTTCTGAGCTGGTGTTACTTTTGTGATAAGTAATGATTTCACCTAATGAATCTAGGATTCCAATCAGTTTTTCTTTCTGTAGACGAAACAAAAAAAGTAGCAAATCAATATGCCCAACATAAGCCAGGAATACAGTCACTTGCGAATGCAGGAACAGTTTGAAGATAAGGCCTCCCTGGATAATTTTTTCATTGTTTAATTTAGTTATTTAATTGCTATCTCATATTCCCATCAATGAATAGCATTTATACTGGCTAACCAAAATAAGTCACAAACATGTATTTCTCCTAACTCATGAGCAATTGATTTTTTTTAATCATTACAAATCTACAAAGAAAGTATGTTCCAACTTATTTTTTAAAAAAATACTATGTCAGTACAATTGCTGAGGTGAGGTGGACTTCTTCACTAATGAATAGCCCTATGTTAGCACCTTATTCATTAGTTTATGGTGTTCTCCTTTAAGAATGTCCTTTTGTTCTTTGCTACTTTATGTTTCAAGGATTTTTTTTAGAGAACTGGAGAAAAAAAATCAAGATTTGTCACAACATCATTTGCATATTCTTACTCTTAAGAAGAGAAAGCAGCAGTCTAGTTTTTCTAGTCTTGTGAAAAATAATAATAAAAAGCAAGGCAGTCTGAAGAAATTGAAGAGGACTTTAAACAAGGAGAAGACCACGCAATGGGGAGAGAAAGATCACTCTTAATTCCCTCAGTGACTTTTTATGTAATTTTACTTTTACTCATGACTGGATTTAAAAAAAAAGATGAATACAGAATGTATCATTCAGTTTTTAAAAATGATTATGTTTTCTAAACCCTTCATCATAATGGTAGGCTTAAAACAGAGATAAAGTAGATATAATATTTTTTATCTTAAAGATAAAAAGATGACACATTTAAGATAAGCTAACAATCACTGTGCGGAACGTCCTTGATTATGGTGGAGCATAAATATAATTAGCAAACAAATAAATAAGCAAATTATTCTGGTTAAAATAGAAAAAATTTAAATTCTCACAAATTCTAAACCAAAGAGACTCTTGTCTTCCCAAACATCTTCAGACACAGCATCAACAATAAGTAGCAGGTCTTCGGCTACTAATTCCAACACTTGTATGGTTATTCTCCTACTACCTGAGAATTGATGAACAGAGAAAGATTGCAGAAGTAATGTTCCTTCCTGCTGAATAATGCAATATGTTCATTTTTAAGGGTTTCTTAAATAAAGAACTATTAAAATAAGGAACATTACAGATTTCCCTTCTTGCATTGAGGTGCTGATTGCTCAGATGAAACTACACTATACTAAATATCCAGCAGTATCTTTGAAAACTTAAGTATGTTTTAAATGTTTTTTTTCGATGAGACCACTCTATCAGAGCAACTTGGTCTACTCAATTATGGGAAGGAGCATACTGCTTCTGCTTTCACCTTTCAGTCCCAATCCAGGAGCCTTCACAGGCAGTTGCTTTGCAACAAATTATTATTTTTTTGTTGAATTTATGTTTACTGACAAAGAAATAAAGGGAGACTAGTATAGATTTATTTCAAGCTATTTAGCTCTCATCACATACCCTTCTGGGATTTGAACCCAGGCTACTTGCATATATTAGGTAGATGTATTAACCTCTAAGCACCGAGCTTAGAGTTTAAGTTTTAGTTAGTTTTTTCCCATAAGACCGGTCTATCAGAGCAATCTGGTCTACCAAATTATGTACAGCCAACATATACTAGTTTTATTTAATAAAACTATACTAGTTTATATTTCTTTGTCAGTAAACATAAATTCAACACTTAAATATGTTTTCTTGCCACAGAGACAGTTTAGAAGTTTAATACTTTCCAAATGAAACACTATAATACAATACTACTATAAGTAGTCCTCAGTTAACAACAGAAATTGGGACAGGAATTTCCATCACTAAGCAATTATTCCAACCAGAAGTGATAGAGGGAGTTGAAACTGCAGGAACCTTGGGTGAGAGTAACCATGTCATACTAGAATTCAACAAAAGACAAATACAAGCAATAGAACATAATGACACCAGAGTCCTGGATTTTAAAAGCTGATTTCAATAAACTGAGAGAACTTGGGAAAGATTCCATGGATTAAAATCCTAAAGGGGAAAACAACACAGGAATCTTGGGAAACTCTAAAAAGTATGATCACAGAAGCCCGGACCAGCACAATACCATTGAGAAAGAAAACCAAGAAATGCAAGAAGAAACCAGCATGGCTGCACAAAGAGCTCTCTGGCAAAGAAAAAAATGGAAAGAAGAACGTACAACTAAGGCAGAATATCAACAGACAGCCAGAATCTGCAAAGACGAAGTCAGGATATCAAAGACTTAGAACAAACAAAGACTTGCAACAAAAGTCAAAGATAATAAAAAAAGTTTCTTCCAACATATAAAGAATCAGGAAACAGTCCGGTCCCACTAAAGAGAAGAAGACAGCAAGGAAGTAACAGGCAAAGAGACCGAAAGCAGTTGTGAATCCTCGCTACTCTTATTCTTTTTTGCATCGTCTTCGCGCTTAATTCACACAATATAAGAAAACTTATTCAATTGCTCAAGGTCTGCTCCTTTTAACGTTCACACCCCACCTATTAGTGGATGAGCTGTAGATATTCTTTTTTGTGTTGAAAGACAGATGGCAAAGAATAAGTTTAGAGCAGATACTGCTTTCTCTCTGTTGCCTATATGAGATGTTACAAGGTACGAAATATACGACGTCTATGACCTCCATCATGATATATACAAAAGCTACATAATTAAGTGGAGCCCACGAGAAAAAATATTAACATAAATATATAGTAAGAGAACACCTGTCTGATATTGATGAAACAAATCACGGGGGCACTGATGGATTACATCCGCAGAAGTTTTAAGGAGCTGGCAGAGGTCATCTCAGAACCACTGCAACCATATCTTTTCAAAAAATCCTGGAGCAGCCCGGAACACTACCAGAGGAAACTGGAAAGAAGCTGTATATGGTTCTATTTTCAAAAAAAGTGAAAAAAAAAAAAACAGACCCAGGAAACTATAAACCACTCAGGACCAACATAATTAAACCCGGGAAGAAAACTGGAAAAGATAATAAAAAAACAGATCTGCCACATTCTAAGAAACAAGTAAAGTAATAACTAGGCAGTCAGCCATGGGTTTGTTTAGAACAGATCATGGGCCAACCAACTTCAACATAGTGACTAAATTAGTAGACCAGCAAAATGACTGTGGACAATAATATATTTGTAGATTTCAGCAAAGCACATTTGAAAAGTAGACCACAACCTACTTCTTTAGTAAGCTAGAAAAAAGTGGAATAGATAGCACCACCATGAGATGGATTCCACAAACTGGCTGGCAAACCGCTACATCAACGACGTAGTCCTTAATGGGTTTTAAGTGCCTAATATGGATGAGAAGTAAGAGTGGGGTGCACAAGGTTCCGTCTTAGGCCAATACTCTTCAATATTAGACTTCCTCAACTTGGATGAGGGATAGAAGGGCAAATTACCAAGAAATTTGCAGATGAATACTAAGCTGGCACGAATAGCTAACACCCAAGAAAGATAGGCCCAAGATCCAAATGGATGCTTGACAGACTAGAACACTGGGCCATATCGTTACAAAAGAAATCAATGTAAAGAGAAAGTAGTAAAGTTTCCTATACTTAAGGCAAGAAAAACCAAAAAGGACACACCATAGACTGGGTGGAAACAACAGGCTCAATAGGCAGTAACTAGTGGAGAAGGTGATCTTGGAGTTCTAGTGGGACAGACCAGCTAAGTATGAGCCAGCAGTGTGCAGCCGCCGCAAAAAAAGCTAATGCAAATCCTAGAGTCGTATTAACAGAGGGATACAATCAAGATCAAGAGATTAAATACCACTCTATAAAGCCTCAAGTAAAGACTACACTTAGAGTACTGCATCCGCAGTTTCATTACACCCACATTATAAAAAAGATGTTAGACTCTAGAAAAAGTACAGAGAAAGAGCAACCAGGATGATTAGGGGACTGGAGACTAAAACAATAGCAATGGAACGGTGTTGCAGAATTGGGCTTGGCTAGTCTAGTAAACAGAAGAACCAGGGGAGACATGATAGAGGTCTTCCAATATTTGAGGGCTACCACAAGGAGGAAGGGGTCAAAGCTATTTACTAAAGCACCTGTAGGCCAGACAAGGAATAATGGATGGAAACTGAACAAGGAGAGATTTAACCTGGAAATGCAGGATAAACTTTCTGACAGCGCGAACAATCAACCAATGGAACAGCTTGCCCTCGGAAGTTGTGTGAAAATCAAAAAAAAGAAAAAAAGAATGCAAAAAAAAAAGAGACGCTCATCACTTGAGACTTTCAAGAAGAAGATTGCACTGGCCAAATTTGTCAGCTCAGAAATGGTGTAGGGTCTCCCGCTTGGGTGGGGGGTTGGGCTAGATGACCTACAAGGTCCCTTCCAAGTCTGTTATCTGTTAATAAATTTTAAAAGGGCAGATAATACTTTGCTTACTCTGTTATCTATTGTCTGTTATCCAAGTTTGCTATTTTGTTCAATTCTCCTCTCTACATGAAAATACATTGTAAATAGCTACCACTTTATCAATCAGCTAGTTACAAATGTTGTAAAAAGGGCATTTTTTTCCTGCAACGCCTCAAGAAAGTGGAGCTATTAAATCCCACATGATCTTCTCGTCCATTCCCTCCAACAGTTCTCCTATCTCTTCCACCCCATTTGTCAAAATATCTTCTTTTAATCTTAAAGTAAAATGGCAAAAGACAGTAAAACTAGACAGCTTGATGTTAAAATAAAACAGGAACCTCAAGCAGTTTTATCAACTATCTGTCAAACTGATGTAGCTCATTTGGTTGCTACAAGGAAAGAAACGGAGAGAAGGAAGAACTGTGCAGAATGTCTGAAACAACTTGAAGGAAAGATACCATAAAATCATATTGGGTGTTTTATAAACAGACAATAAACTATTGCTATTCTATCTCACTTTTGAGCTTCTCTTTGTACAGAAAGAATAATAAATTAAAAGGAGATAAGCTGAATATAAGGCAGAACCCCAAACACAAACGTTAAATTTTCCAAAACGCTACAGTTTTCACACTATAGACAGATATGAAAAATGCAAATAGGGGTGCTAAGATTCACAACTAGAGTGTTCAGATTGCCATGTCAAACCTATTCTTTGTGTGTAGAATAAGAATGGTGGGAGGTAAAGTATGTATTACTCTAGGCAAAAATTCCTTTAAAAATAAACGTTACCTGTTTTAAGAAGAGGCATTGCATGTTCCAAAATGGCTACACAGAACTGAGGAAGACTAAATTGTTGAAACTGTAGTTCCAAAGTGTCTACATTTTCTAGTTCTGGCTGGTCAACATGACCCATATCCAAAGGTGATAGATTAGATATTCCAGAAGTTACATTACCATGAGCACTGCTTCCACTATGAAAACAAAACAAACAAAACAATGACATATAAAAAGGCACTATGTTTCTACAACCAGCATTATATTATAAAAATAACCAATACTCAGGCTGAATGGGAAAACTGGCCTAAACAAAATTCTTCTATTCAAACTCTAATTGATGGATCTAATATAATTCCACCTGAGTTCCTTTCCCTGTGGATTAAACAAATCTTTGTCAACAAGACCTTTACTATCAAGCCTCCTAAAAATCAAATATATCAAATAGAATTGAAAACAGACCTTAACAAGTCAAAGAAAATGGAGAGGTTAAAATTGACCCACCACTGAAGGCAAATAAGAATCAAAAGCCTTCTTTCTGCTGCAAACAATTATTTTAGTATTGGAGCTAATTTACCATCTCTGGCAAGATAATTTCATATTTAGCCACAGAACACATATGGGTACATTTCTATTTATCTACATTTTCCATCACTAAACTTTTATATAACTCAACCTACATTTTGCTCCAATGTATGCCCAAGTTGTGTATAGTACCTATGTGATCAAGGATGAAAACTCACTGTGTGCTTGTAAATGCAATGATAAAAATTTCTGGAAAAGGATATAATTGCATGCAAGAGAAAACCTTTTATGAAATATTAATAAAATAGAAATATATTAAGTGCAACTTTTGATTATTTTCTGAAATGCTGAAATACTACACTGAAATACTTATATTAAAGGAAATAATACCATTCCAAATAATCTTATCTTACAGTCTGGTTGATAACTGGAACTAGAGGTTTAGTCTTCTAAGTATTCTGGTGAGAGAGAAATTTCTTGAGGGTGGGCTCTAATACAACTTCCAAAAGCTCAGGAGACTGAACCCCTGGTCCTGGTGACCGACCCAGATTGGATCCTACAACATTATCCTGGGAGATGTATATTCACCTTCATTCGTGACTCCTAGCTTAATCCAATGATAGCGGAAGGCAGTTTTATTACTACAGATTATTACTACTACTACTACTACTATTATTATTGGTGTGTTGTTTCACTTTGTTGTTCAACTATTTACTGAGTTGTTCAACCAACATTAATTGATACAAATAAGAATAAGAAAAAAGTTTATATTTATAATTTATATATCATTTCATTTAAACTATTATTGAAGGACCTAAAAATCAGTAACTAAATAATGCAAACCTGGAGAATGAAGAGGAAGAGGAAGAGGAGGAGGAAGAGGGGGGACATGTTTCTTTTGTAACAATCATAATATTCCCATCTGTCTTCTTACTTGGAAGATTCTGCATCCCAATCCTGACCATCACCCCTTGGACGCTGGCCTATACGTCCTATTACAGAAGGTCGAGGGCTGCTGCTTCCAGGAGATGGATTCTGCGAATGAGTTAATCTTCGGGCATCTTGGCAATATGACATCGACGAATTCTGGGAAACGGTACCTTTCATAACACAAATAGATACGTAGATCTGTCATATCACTAACACACACTTTTATTTAAAAGGAAAAATCTTCTTGCTGCATATAATAAGAAAAAAAATTAGTGGAAGCCATGATCCCTGCCTTTGGGCTGTACTCAAAAGCTCAGAAGATTTTGGTGTTTCAGTTATTTGAAATTCAGCTAGAAAAATTCCTTTCCCTTTTGCTAGAACTACAAAATGCAGCAAAAAAAAAAAAAAAAAAAAAGAAGGGGGGGAGGGAAATGAACAAATATGTAAAAGAAAAAAAATGAGTGTAAAATAGGGCAGGATTAATGCATATCCAAACTGGGCCCCAGCTGATAAAATACAACGAGAAATCGCTGTTGTGATCTATGGCATTAACAATACCTATAGACTGTTCCTATGTGTGTAGCATAGCGACAGATAGTCTTTGACTTACAACAGTTCATCAAAGGTTACAACAAGTGATATATGAGGGCTCAGCATCCTCATGGTCATTCAATCAAAATTCAGATGCTTGGCAGCTGACTCATATTTATGACAGCTGTAATATTCCAGGGTCATACATACGATCCTCTTTTGCAATCTTCTGACAAGCAAAGTCAATGGGGAAAGTTGAATTTACTTAACGACCCTTACTTAACAACTGCAGTGATTCACTTAACAACTGTAACAAGGAAGGTCGTAAAATGTGGCAAAACTAACTTAGCAACTGTCTCAACTATGGTTGTAAGTCGAGGACTACCTGTACAGCCAAGATATCCATAATTATTTGTCAATCTGTCATTAATGAGGGAAATCCTGAAAAATGCTAAAATAAAGACAGATCCAGGTTCTACCATCACATGGTATCCTGAAGATATTTATAATTCCATTAACTCCTTGAAACGATTACTTTCCAACACTGCTATTTTCATTTCACTGTTTTAACTGTTACAATCTATCGTTACATTTTTTTCTTAACCTTTTTAGATGGAACAGATTCCTTAACAGCAGGAAGTTAATTGAGTTTGAATCCTGACACTCTTCTCCACTACGTTTTTTTATTTTTACCTCCCATATTAAAAACCATTTGAGCAATACACTTTAATTAAATACATCTTACTTAAAACAGGGTGGGGGAGAGAAATTGTTAAGTTAATGGCAAATAAAACAGACTCAGGTTATCCTAATGAGCTATATGCAAACCTGTATCACTTGAGACAAAGCTTGGATCTCTATGAAAGTTCAGTCTGTTCCTTAAGAAAACACATAGTTGCTCTAGGCATAAGATAGCCTGCAATGCCAAATGGTGTTGTCCATCTTTTGAAAGGCCTAGGGTTGTTAGACTCAGAAGATTCTAAAATAAACACAAGTACATTTTGTTGACTTGAGCAAAATACTTTTAAAATATGCATGTCTGCCTGGTTAATATTTTCAATTTCATTGTACACACATTTGTGCATTGATAATAAATGTTTGATTTGATTTGAATATATTCGGTGTACCCTAAATATGTATGCTAATGCTTCTTTCCTAAATATTCCTTGCCAAAATGTTGCAAATCAGAGACCATGGAATTTTTGCTGTGTAATCATTCAGGACTTTTACAGTTGTATTTTTCGATAAGATAATTTCAATATGAAACATTTGCATTTTGGTCTTCGTCCATGATAAAGGACTGACTATAAAGCATTTGGTCTTCTGAAACCATATTCCAGGAGAATGATTTTTATTTGTTCAGGAAGTAAACTCTTGTAAACACCCTTAGGAATTGCAATTTTCTAGTATAAACATCTATCCCTGGCATTTTATATAAATACACTAAATTATAGACTATACATTAAATGGAGTCGCATCCATATAATCAAAGTAATTCTTATTTTAGATGAATCTCAGGCATGTGTCAGGCAAATATTGCCTTTGTTTCCCATATTACTTACATGATCAAATGTCAGATTTATCAGGCATAATAAGCCACTACTTCCCATTTCCAATTCAAAGACTTAAGATGGTTTAGAGATATATGGAAGGCATTCCAGGATGCTGTTGAGATTTTTTTTTTTTTTTTNTGAGATTTTTTTTTTTTTTTGGCAACTACAGAGTACCAAAATACATTCAGTTGGTTGACAAATTTCTTACAGCATTCAAGACCATGAAATGCAACATGTCACTGAAGATACATTTTCTGCATTCATATGTGGACTTCTTTCCTGAATATCTAGGTGCAGTTAGTGGTAAACATGAAATTTTCACTAGGATACTGCCACAATAGAAAACTGGGCTGGAATCCATCAATGCTGGCTGACTACTGTTGGGCACTGCAGTGAGATACATCAGATACTGATACCGAAAATCAGCAGCAAAACATTTTAGCCTTATTGAAATCATGCATGTCAGACACATTATACATAGTAATCATTAAAAGTTAATTTCTCAAGATTCCTGTGTGATATAGTCATTCGGAAACTATCGTTCTTGTTCAATTTGAAAGGGCCTATCATAACAACCAATTTTTTTCAGGAAGTGAAACTTGGGGGGGGGAGGGGAAACCCTATAGTCCAGTGAAACCAAAATCATGCAGGCCAATATTACTCAGATACACATTTAAAGTGAATTTAGCATTTTTATCCATCTATCAAGTCCTTCCAAAGGTATCCAGGATGTTTGATGCTATTACAGATATTGTTACAGGATGCAAGCTTTTTCTAAGTAGCACTGCCTTTTGCAATCAACTGATGGTGATTTTGCAAATTCAAAATCCTTCTCATAGGGAAATCTAAGATCTACCTCTGTACTTAATAAGAGTGAAATGTTCACTTCTGACTATATTGGCTCCAGTGTAGAAAAATGTCTTGCTCTCATGATGTATGATCATGACAAGTGATCCTGACAACTTCAAGGTTTCCAAATATTACTTTTACCCAAAGCAACCAATGAAATATTTTAATTAAATGAAAGCATTCTAACCTGAACAATCTTTGGCCTCTGTAAAAAGATCTCAGCAGGAAAGTCTTGCATGATAACATCTCGCAGAAGCTCACAAGTATTCCAAATTAACTTGGAGTTTTTGCTTCTCAGTGAACTGAAAAATACATGTAAATGACGATGCTTGGCATTTTGCAGACTTATTGAAATCTTTTTCATTAATTCAGTTTTGGATTGGATAGTAAACCAACAACATAAATAGCTTAGCTCAGCATCGTTTAAATGTTGAGACATACAACATAGTTTCTCAATATCCCATGGAGCATCCAGCAATCCTCACTTTATCACATGGTATCTCTGCCTTTTTCTACTCATGCGTTTTTCTAAAAATGACTCTGGGATGTTATGCAGAGAGGGTAAAACCCCTGCACTGACTTGCATAATTACTAACATGTTTATTCTGCTGTTGTTTTTCCGTATAGTTCTAATCCAATACAAAGTTATCAAATTTCTCGCTGCTGGGAGCCTTCAAATGTTTCCTTGTTTCTTCTTCATAACAAGCTTCCTATATAGTGTAACTTAACACTCCTCAGTGATCTGTGAGAGCTAATTTCCATGTCTTGAGGCTTTCCAGTATTGTTTGCATGAACAATATATACCATGTATGCTGTTATAGGCTGTAGCTAACATTTTAATATAGGCAGCTGCTACTGAGCAGAATTCAGGCAAATCTAGGACCTTTTTAAGCCCAGTTTATTTCAGTATACCATAGCTTTTTAAATGCAAGTAACTGTAAGGTTAATCAATTGGAATTTACCATTAAGGAGATTAATGTTTTGCCACTGAAATCAACCGAAGTTGGGAAAATGTAGCTTCAGCAAGAGCATCAATTAGAGGGCCAAAATTGGAACGAATACAAAACCAATTATGGTGTCAACTTTTGTCCAATTAAGGGGAGGGGAGAGGGGGAGCTATAAGTTTATTTTACCATAGCTTTGCTAAGGTTACACTCTTTTAAAATCATTTATAAGCTGAAGCAAAATACAGTTAATATTCTGAGATAAATTATGGCACTAATATATTACCTTTCACTTGATGAAAGAACATGTCTGTCTGTGGTAGTCAGGGATAACCAAGGAAATGTAGAAAACTTCAGACATTTCACTACATGTTTCACTGGAAGAAAAAAAAAGCCACAAAGAATTCTGCATGCGTAAATTCTCAAGAGCTTTCCTTACAGGAACAGTGTTTACACAACAGTGACTATATCACCCGACTTACCTTTTTTAAATAATAATAATCTAGTACATGCTGAATTTTAAAATTCTACATTAAAAATCACATTAATGTGAAATTGAGTTTGAAGCTAGATTTTAAATATTTATTACTTAATTTGCTACAGAACAGCTTTTTAATACAGAAATGAAGAATACACTGGAAACCTACAAATTGGTGGCTTATGCTATTTGCTATTATATGCTATTTGCATAAATTCTGAGAAACTCAACTCAGTATGGCTCAACCTCAGATTATTCTTACTCAAATACCTAACATAGCATGGCTAGATAAAACTTTTTCTTGCGTACTAAGGGGAATCCATAAAACAACACATTGGCCTATTATAGAAATAGCATTTAAAATTTATATAACCCTTCACTGTGCTTTACAGCCCTAAGATTGCCCCCAACAATCTGGGTCCTCATTTTACCAACCTCAGAAGGATGGTAAGCTAAGTCAACCTTGAGCCTCTCAGGATTGAATTATTGGCAGTGAGCAGAGTCAGCCTGAAATAATACTACATTCTAACCACTGCGCCACCATGGCTCTTCCATTTAAATATCATTTAGATTAATTCTGCAACTTTTTTTCCCCTTTCTTCTCATAGTTTAACAGACTTTTTGGATTGAACTTTAGGCCTTGAAGCTGGATGGCTGGTGATTGTTGACATACTGTATATGACAGCTCAACCCTCATACTTCATAGTTCAATATTTATTTGTTTATTCAGAAGCTACCTCAATGTCCACATGATTCAATGCTCTTCTGTTTTCAGCTTTCAAGCCAGGCATAGTTAGGAAAGAGGCACAGCCGGGATTCCAACAATGCTCTTCATTGTGATAGACTAGAAGAACAGACTCTCCAGGAATTATCTTATGCCAAATAAAATCAATTATTTGGATTTTGTTCTCAGGCTTTTTCCCATTCTTGGGTCCAATTCTTCTCTTAATGATGCAGTCATCTCAGCTCTTTCCCAACATAAGGTTTAGATTTTTTTCATTCTTCCCTCTTTGTTTAAAACACCTACCTTTTCATATTCAGTTTACTGCTTTACTGGGTAGTATTCTTTAAACAACATTGTAATATCTCAGCCCTCAGGTTCCCATTTCTTTAATTCTATTCAGATTTTACACTGCTTAGCCAACAGTTACACTAGTCTCTCTTTTTTACATAGTTTCATTTTAGCCAAACCTTCCAATTTTTTTAAACAAAGCTTAATTCCAAAAGTATTTAATAATTTCATAAAAATGCTATCTGCATCAAAACATTCAACCCACCATTGCATCACAGATCTCATTGCCGTAACAACAGAACACACAAAACCCAAAACAGAGAAAAAATACTGAAGCTCAGTATTACCAATAAACTAAAAGAAAATTTAGTAAACTCATCACTCCTTGTCATGTTTAAAAGAATCAGTCTGATCATTAATATCTACTTCTCCTCAAAGCAAAACTCATATATTGATTCTTTTATATGCTGAGAATGCAGGATTACTTCTTATCTCTCCAATGGAGTTGAGAAGCTTAGGGAAGCTTGTTCTGTATTGCTCAGAATAAGGACTGCAAATTAATTAATATAAAACAAAAACAATGTTCTTTGCTAAAAGAATCTGCTGAACAATGAATGGAGATTTAATATACCCTAGAGGATATACAAGTTGTCTTCAACTTATAACTACAATTGGGACCAGAATTTCTGTCTTCAGTTGTTGCAATTGTAAGTTGAGTCAGAACCAGTTTTATGACAATTTGTATAATGGTTTAAGCAATTCATTTCACGAGTTTTTAACCAAATCACACATTTAGCAAAACTAGCTTCCCCAATGGATGTCTTTTGCTGAAAATATGCAAACAGGTAGAAAATAGATCATGTGACTGCAGGACACTGTCCTAACTGAGAGCTAGTTGCCAGGCATCCAGTTTCAATCACCTGACGATAAAGTGGCTTGATGGTCTTAGGGGCAAGTACTGCCATAAGTCATCTTTTTAAAGGCCATCATATTTTTGAACTGTCCTTAAATGAATGGTCAGAAGTCAAGGACTGCCTATATTCAGAATATATGACCAATTGGTCTGAAAGAATGCATTAGTCATTCTTAAATTACTTCACATGGTAGAGGGCCATTATTTTGTCTTAGCTTTTAACATATTTCAGGTAGATGACCCAACTACTGCATAGCTCCAAATTATGTACATATAAAAATGTTAAGGCATTATTAAGCACGGTCTATCTCATGTGCCCTAAATGCAGCATTATAACAAGATGAAAACAAGATAATCCATGATTCAGGTGAGACCCTGAGATTACAGTATTTTAGAAAATTTTGGTTCAAATTTCTCTTCTCCCTCTTGTTTTGGCCCCTTTGACAAATAAAATAAACTATTGGTCAAGTTGGTAGCAAAATAGTAGAAGACAAGTTACAAGCTATTACAATTGCCCTGAATTATGTAATGTGATTGGGATTTACTAAAGTTGAGAAAACTTTTAACCAGCAAATAATAGTTGATAACATCCCAATTACTAGAGTACAGTGCCTGATTTAGACTAGTGCTTCCAGAGAAATCTTTGTTGTAGTAAAGTACCTTATCAATCAAAATTGAGTAACTCATAGTACAGTGTTCACATGTGCACATTTTAATATATTCACTAAACATTATTTATTATCTGTGATTTCTGTGTAGATCAATGATAAATTATTGAGATAAAATTTTTAAGTATCACAATTACCTACCAGTTGGCTGTTTGGGTGGCGTTTCTGACTCTTGTGATTGATTTTTCCCTTGATGAAAATATCCAGCATGAGGTTCTTTGAGATTTACTTAGCAAGACATAAAACAATAGTATATATCAGCATTCCCTCTTTTTTATGATTGTTTTAGTCCAGATCTCCAGTGTCACTATTTATCAAGAATTTTTTACATTGTCAGGTTTGTTTTTCTTCTTGGAATTACACCTACAACCACAACTGGAATGAGAATTTCTGCTGCTGAGCAATATGGTTGTTAAGTGAATCATACTGAATTTTGCAACAGTTTTTGCCCTGGTTAATCAAATCACTGTGATTGTTAAGTGAATCACACAGCCGTTAAATGAATCTGGCTTACTTTTCTGTATTTTGAATTCAACAAATGCTCCTGGTATTTGAATATGACAGGCAGCTGGGAAGGTTGCAAAGAGCAATCCCATAACCCCAGGATGCTGGGGCTGTCGTAAATATATGCTGATTTCCAAGAGCCCAAATTTTGATCATGTGACTGTGGATATGCTACAAGCAAGGGTGAGGACTGGTTGTAAGTAACTTTCAGTTTCATAACGTTGAAAGGTCTCTTAACAAATGGTTGTAAGTTGAGGACTACCTGTACTTAAAGGATCAACAATGAACACAAACAGCATTAGATTCAGTAAACTTTGCAAATAACATACTGTGAATAATAAACAAATAAAATAAATAAATAACAGATGAATGCCAGGGAATTTCTAGAAACCTGGCACTCTGACAAATTAGCCATCAATAGACTATGGAAAAGAGACAATCAACCAGCCCAAAAGAGAAAAAGAGTCCCGACACCTCTCCACCAGTAGTCAGCACTCAGATCAGCATTAAGATTAACTCCAAGGTTAACTTCAGACCAACAATCAAGTAAGCAATACCCCAATAAAGAAACTGCCAAAGAGCCATCATTAAACAGCCCAACCAAAGAATCTCTAAGACCCACCCAAATACGAGGGGCAAGACAACACCAGAATATAAACTGACAGCAAACTCCACTCTTTACTAGCACTGATGATGTTACCTAGTTAGGGTAATGAAGCGTCTGCAAGAAAACAAGGAAGCTCAGAGCACACCAAGGACCCCTAATAAATAAATTACCTGGATTAGCTTCTGGTTCAGCCTGAGAAGGCTTTGTGTGATAATCCAAGATAACATCTGAAGGTAACACAAACAGCCCATCAAGAATGCTATCAATGACTGCTTGTAGACTAGAATCCACATTGGGACGAAGCTGAGTGAAGAACTCTACTGCCCCAATTCCAATCAATTGTTCCACAACAGAAGGACGCTAAAATTACAAATACAATATTGAATTTAAAATTGTCAGAAAAGTGACTAATCTCTTCTGAGTTAAACAAGTACTAGGTCTATAATTAAAGAAACTTTTTGAGAAAAAAAGTCAAACAACAATAATAAAAAACTGGTTGTAAATATAGAATGCAGGACTTGGTATCATGTTTGGCCTGTGTTTCATGTAGTACTTGTCCCCTTGTTATTATATTTAAATATTATATTTTAATATTTTTTTCTATATTTACACAAATACTGACAAGCACATAGATTTACACCACATATAATATGTGTTCTATATAGTACATACCACAGTATAAGTATCATAGTAGCACTTTTTTTCTTTGTATAGTACAGAATTTTGAATCTTAGTTGCAGCTGAGTTACTTCAGAGACTTACAAATGAACAAATCTAGAATATTAGTTCCTAATGTTTTGTTGATTATTCTGAATATGTTGTTTGTCCTCATTTAACAACTATTTGTTCAGCACCATTTTAAATTACAAGAAATCTGAATGAGTGTTACTTATGTTCTTGAAGTTTTGGCTGTTCAAACTGTATACTAGGCCATTGGATCACAGTTTCCATAGTTACAATGTCCTGAAGTCACATGACTGCCTTTGTGATTTTCCTTGCCAGCTTCCCATTAGTAAAGTCAAAAGGGAAGGTCACAAGTTGCTCCAAGTAAGTTACTCACATAATTTCTCACCCAGAAGCAGCTACCCCTCAGCCCTGTTGTGTTCATGCCATGTCTCACAGGTAACCCATGAAACCTTCCCCTCTCCTCAGCAACCATCCACCTCACACTCAGAAGCACCCACTTTCCTAACAGACAGCCTGCTTGTAAGCAGCCTGAGACTTGATTAACAACTTATGATTCTTACTTAATGATGGCAACAGGGAGTGCCAGGACCACAGGTAGTCCTTGACTTACAACAGTTCATTTAGCGACTGTTCAAAGTTACAACGGCACTGAAAAAAAAGTGACTTAGGATCATTTTTCACATTTAGGGCCATGGTAGGAACCTCATGGTCACGTGATCAAAGTCCAGATGCTTGGCAACTGACTCGTATTTATGACAGTTGCCGGGACCTAGGTCATGTGATCACCTTTTGTAACCTTAAAACAAACAAAGTCAAATGGAGAAACCAAATTCACTTAACAACTACGATTCATTCAACAACTGTGGCAAACAAGGTTGTAAAATGGCGCCAAACTCATTTAACAAACGTCTTGCTTAGCCACAGAAATTGGGGCTCAATTGTGGTCATAAGTCAAGGACTACCTGTATTGTCACTGACCAATGCAACACTGTGATGTTGTACTTTACCACCATATTGCTTGGTGATGTAAATTCCAGACCCAATTACCATTGTTAATCGAGGACTATCTCTATTGTCAAAATTTAAAAATGTACCAAAGTATATATTTTAAGGTTTTTGTTCCAAAAGAATGCTTACATTGAGTAATGCTGTGATTTTTTAATGTAAAGACATAAATGGTTAACTATTTCTATTAGTCTTTCAGAAAAAAATGAATACAGATGGCAATACCTTTAACAAGTTGGTCACTAAGTTCAAAACTTCTTCTTTCATTGGTACTACAGGAAAGTTGAACCATTCTAAAAGACTGACAAATAGTAGCTTTTCTTGAACCAAATCGTCATATGTAATCAAATTATGATTTAATTTAGATAAAATATTCTTAAGCGCTCTTTCTCTAATTTCAGACAGCTCGTGACCTGTTAATTTTTTTTTTAAAAAAGGGAAAGATTGCAAATGAAAGTTACTTTTTTACATACACATACACACACATTTTATAAATTCCAACCAATCTGCTGCAGAATAAAAGACCTCTTCACTGAACATAACAGACCATAATTTAGTACAGTGCAGGTGACAGGCAGAACTTTTTAACTTCCTAGTCTAGCGTTGAAAGACAGTGATTAGTCCAAAACTACCCAATGAGCTCCTGCAACTATGAATGGATTAGAGTCTATGTCTCTCCATTCTTAATCCAGCAATGTAACTATCAAGCCATATCTGCTATATGACATGGGATACCACACTCATACATGCCTGCATATTCACTAACAGGTATTGCTTTGCATAAAATTAGCCAGTGAATTGATTTTGTTGAATTATCACACTGAAAATTTAGGATACTTTCTTAGGGAGGAAAAGGCATCTGACTGTTTGTCACCTTTCAACCATGATCTCATATAATCTATTCTTCTAAGCAGTTTTTCCTTCTTTTAATATCAAGAATAATATTCTTTATTATTAAAAGCTTTGATTACTGTTTTTGCCACTGCAATTTTTCCATTTCCCAATAGTTTCAATGTTCCTTTAGTTTCTCACTCCATCTCTGTTCATTACATTCCAGCCAATTTTGTGCACTTCTGCTGCAACAATGTTGACACATCATGAATAATGGATGGAACTGAACAAGGAGAGATTTAACCTGGAAATCAGGATAAACTTTCTGACAGTGAGAACAATCAACCAATGGAACAGCTTGCCCTCGGAAGTTGTGGGAGCGCCATCACTTGAGACTTTCAAGAAGAGATTGGACTGCCATTTGTCAGAAATGGTGTAGGGTCTCCCGCTTGGGCAGGGGGAGGGGTTGGACTAGACGACCTACAAGGTCCCTTCCAACTCTGATTATCTGTTATCTGCACTCTTATTAATTTCCCCTATCTTTGGCATTCCCTTTGTATAGAAGATTGTGAAGGACGCTTATCTATGTTGCATGGTCGTGAAGAGTTGGGATGGCACACCGTCGTTGATCAATCAATTACGTATAAAAATATCTGCGATTTTGAGAAGGGATCGTATTGAGAACTCAAACTCAAAACCAAAAGTAGAGAAATAGGAGCGGAATAGGCTACTTTTCTGCGTCAATCAACTGATTCACACTGGGGTTTGCACATCCTGAGAATATTGGATTGGGAGTTTGTGCACAGCTAAACAGTGATTCGGGGGTACTTTTTTTCACCCACAAAGCAAATCCATTATCAACTTTTAGGGATCCAAAAGTAAAAAAAANGCAAATCCATTATCAACTTTTAGGGATCCAAAAGTTAAAAAAAAAAAAAACAGTCTCTGAGTAGGCTCACTGGCTATCCGTGCTGACAAACCGACCACTTACGAAGTTTCCGGATAAGCGGAGTCAACTCGACTGGGGGAGACGCCGCATTAACATCGCACACCGCCATCGCGACCGCCTTCCCAGAGCGGCCCAGGTTCAACCGCCGCGCCGCAGAGAACGCGAATGCGCTCGGAAAAAGCGGGAGGCTCTTTTTCAAGAGGCCGCTGGGAAACGTAGTTCCCTCTCTGGCTCCCCGCCCATCCGTTTTCTGTATATTTTCAGGCGAGAGGCTCTTCACTGGAGATAGATTCGCGTGATTGGTAATTCTCGCGAGCTTTGACTCGAGTCTTCCTAGTTGCCTAGATAACCAGGTTTTTCTCCCATCGCGTTCTCGAAGCGCCGCTTTTCCCGCCTCGGCCTCTTTAAGCTGCAAGGAATGCAATCAATCCACCAGGCTTTCAGCCTAGGTCTTCTCAATGGCGAAATCTCTGCCAGAAATTGTTTCGGTTAGCAGGATTTCATCTAGGCCAGAGTTCTTCAACCTTGCAACTTTAAGCCTGCGGACAATCCTGGGAGCTGAAGGCTACCAGGCTTAAAGTTGCCAAGGTTGAAGACCTCTGCTCTAGGCAAAGGTATGCAATACCTTCTGATCCGTCACTAAGCTTTGGATCACAACTACCAGAATATGGAATAACAAACATTTCATGAAGTTGTTTTTAGTTTCCAGACTTGACTGGGAATTCTGGGAGTTGTAGTTGCGGCAATCTAGTGTAGCGCAACATTTCCAACACAACCCAATTTCTACTCTCAATTTCTGGAGGTAGCATTTATTCTGGCAGTGAAGTGCTTCCAGTAGTGTTTTTTGTGCATGTCTCTGGCTTTTCAAGCGGCACTGAAGCGTGTGTTGGAATCAAATGTATGGCTGGAAATACTTCGAAGTGGACATTTGTATGTGCTTGTCTGTTTTACTCCAATTCGTGGCTGTGATGACTCAACAACACATTGAACTACAAGCTAATAGACTTTATTTCTAGTCTAGTATATTATACTAGTATATTAGTATACTATACTAGTATATTATACTAGTATATTATACTAGTATACTATATTCTAGTACAGTATGTTATATAAATCTCATTTAAATCTCATTTATATAATGTAAGTTTATAATTCAGGTATAGTTTACAATTCAGTTTATAATTTTATAATTATATTATAATTAGATATAATAATTATTCAGGTATAATTCAGGTAAGTTTATAATTATTTACTTTTCACCTGTCAAAGTGATAATTTCAAAGGAGTTTATATAGCAGTTTATATCTATCTATCTATCTATCTATCCATCTATCTATCATCACAAAATCTCAAGAACCGTAAGGCCTAAAACTTGAAATTTGGCATGTATGTTCCTCTTAGCTTCTAGGTGCTCACTAAGAAAGGATTGTTTAAAATGACCATCAGAGCATTAGTATTTTGTATATTATTATTAACACGCTCTGATGCTAAGAAGTTCTACTTCCCCTCCCCACCTGAAAAGAAATCTGTTCCAAATGCAAAACACAAGCAGAGGAGAGGAGTTTTAGTTTCACAGGACCAAGCAGCTTCAGTACAGAACAGTTCAGCTAAGCCATGCCTAGGCTCCTTGCTGTCTCCTTGCTCACAGAGCAAATACTGTTTCAGTTTCCAAATAGCCCTCAACTATCCCACACACTGACAGGATGCTAGCCAGATGAATACTGATGGATGCTGGTAGGCATAGGCAGAATTTTTTCCCCCTTATTTTCCTCCCCAAAAACTAAGCCGAGCAAATAGTTTTGTAGTGAAGCATGGATATCAAGCTAGTTGTAAATAAAAATATAACAAATCTGATGAAACATTAATATACTTCTTAGGATCCGTTCCACAGAAGTATTAGAATTAAAGCCCCCCTTGAAGGAAGCTGAACAATCTTGGATGTTGGGGGTTTTTTTCCTTTGCCTTTGTCTCAAATTTTTGCACCTTAGTCAGAAAACTGGATTAACTGACTACATGAGTCATCCAAGTGCAAACTTGAAGATTGGACAGCAGTCTTGTAAAGAGAGACTAAGGGAGTTGAAATTAGCACTGTTAAAAATATAACAGAAAGGGGAATGCGATATTTCTTCAGAATCAGAAGCATCCCACAATAAATAATGCGGGCATATGAAATAATGATTTTAAGTTACAAGGAAGATTTGGGTTGAATATCAGGAACAGCTTTCCACAGAAAAATAATAATAGAAGAATCAATTACAAACATATCAGGAGGAAATGAAATTAGAGATCCCTGCAGGCTGTCCTCAACATACGACTAAAATTGAGCCCAAAATTTCTGTTGCTAAGTAAAACGTTTGTGAAGTGAGTTTTGTCCCTTTAAAAACCTTCCTTGCCACAGTTGTTAAGTTACAGTTGTTAAGTTAGTAAAACGGTTGCTAAGTGAATCTGTCCCCATTGAATTTGTTTATCAGAAGGTTGCGAAAGGTAATCACATGATCCCAGGACATTGCAGCTATTATAAATATGAGTCAGTTGCCAGGCATCTGAATTTTGATCAAATGAGCATGTTGCAATGGTCATATGTATGAAAAATGGTTTTAAGTCACTTTTTCAGTGCTATTATAACTTCAAATGGTCATGAAATGAACTCTTGTAAGTTGAAGAATATCTGTATTAGTGGAATTCGTGGCTAAAAAGTTTCTGTTTCCTTTAGATAATGTAAAGTTTAGAAAATGAGAAATATATTATTCATTTGCGCCTCATATGTTCATGACTTGAAATTTGGATCCTCCCGGAAGCAGCTGTTTTAAGTTCACATGAAGTTGATAATGAAATAAAACAACAAAATGACCTGGAATCTCATATGCAATTATATTCCCCACATTTTAATAATTTCATAAATTTCTGAAGTAAGAAAAGGCCTATTTTATTGGGTGACTTCTGACTCTCATAGCCACAACCAGGTTCCCCGCCCCCTAAATATAATAGTAAGAATTGTCACACTAGTGATGAATAGCTTTTAAATTTTGTGTTATTTGTATGAGAGAATGAATATAAGAGATGTATTTTCATGAGAGTATTTGGTCAGTACAAGTTTAACTCTCATAATTTCCAACTTCCATGGCTGGGATTATGAGAATGATAATCTAGCACAGTGGTCGCCAACCAGTGGGCCGGGAACCACTGGTGGTCTGTGAGAAAATTTTGGTGGTCCGCAGAGAAATGTCCCCCCCAAAAGCACTCCCCCCAAAGCAATTAATCCAGGTTGCATGGGAACACAAGGCTGCACTACCCACATGGCTCGCCCATTCACTGGCCTCTACCCTTCGACCAAGTGCAAACCTTACCTTGAATAAAGCCACGCGAGCTGGAACTGGAAGGTAAGACCAATGGCGGGGGAGGGAAATCCGCCCCAGAGTGGCTTGCTGACATTGGTGGGTTAGTTGGTCCCATATTCCAGAGCTGCAGTAATCACAGGACTGGCCCTTTGGTCATCCCAGAGCAACTCCTCCAGTCCATGGCAGGCCGGTGCACCTGGATGGAGGAGTAGCTGCTCCAGGATGACCAAAGGCCCAGTTCTTTGACTAATGCAGCTCTGCAATATGGGATCGACTTTCCCACCAATGTCAGCAAGCCACTGTCAGTCAGAATTCATATAAATGGTCCACAGGATTTAAAATTGAGTTTGGTGGTCCCTGAGGTCCAAAAGGTTGGCAACCCCTGATTTAGCATATCTAGTGGGCATCAAGCTTGGTGGTGCTTCCTTAAATGTTTTCTTTTCTTGAAATTGCCAGGATTCCAAGCATTATCTAGTTCTTAATATTCAAGATGTTGGATTATAAAATGTTTATTTGAACAGCAAACTGTCATTCACCAATTGAACTCAAATTAATTTTGAAATTGGGTTTCAAAAGCAATTTGTTACGTAGTGTGTGATATAATCAGAGGAAAACAGTTTATAGTTAAATAATACAAAACACCATTAAAATAACTCTTTAGATTGTTTAAAGTAAATAACATTTTAGAAAACATAGTAAATTTTTGAATAAAAATAAAATACTGTTATGGTAATAACATCATTTCATATCTCTAAATCACTGAATTTTGTCTCATATTTTGTCTAATCATTTATGTAGCCAGAAAATAGTTAATTGCAAAGCAATCATCACAGAAATTGAGCAGTATTTTCTTCCTATCACCTTGTAAGCGGATCATAAGCTTTCTAACAGACAGGAAGCAATAGGTGAAGCTAGGCAGAATCACATCTGATACCTTTACAATTAGCACAGGCCCCCCAAGGCTGTGTGCTTTCTCCACTTCTCCCTATATACCAATGACTGCATCTCAAATGATCCATCTGTTAAAATACTGAAGTTTGCAGATGACACAATCGTGTCGTTTCAACTCCTTCCCTCAAAACGCTATAGAGCACTGCACACCAGAACTAGACACAAGAACAGTTTTTCTCCAAACACCATCACTCTGCTAAACAAATAATTCCCTCAATACTGTCCAACTATTTACAAAGTCTGCACTACTATTACTATTAATCTTCTCATCACTTCTTATCACCCATCCCCTCCCACTTGTGACTGTATGACTGTAACTTTGTCGCTTGTATCCTTACAATTTATATTGACTGTCTCTTAGTATGATTTGATTGCTTATTGTACCCTATGACTATGATTAAGTATTGTACCTTATGATTCTTGACGCTTGATAAATGTATCTTTTATGTATACCGAGAGCATTTGCACCAAGACAAATTCCTTGTGTCCACCAATAAAAGAATTCTCATTCTAATATCATGAATCTGAATAGGAGTAGTGTTGACCTAAAGAGGAAATACTGAACTTACATTGATACATTTAATTATAACTTTAGAGTATATTACTCATGGACTGGATAAGATATGTGATGCAAATAAAGGGGATGATTGAGTCTGTTAGGATATGATTATTCAGTGAGATAGGGCCTGAATCAAAAACAGCCAGACTTCTGTATAACTAACTTATCAAAGGGCATTTGTCCCACTAGATAGAAATTTTGTAAATTGCCCCAAAAATGTAATTTTGTAGTTATGTATGAATTAAGATTATTGTTTTGCTAGAAACATTATTGTCAGATGAGACTGAATGTTCCGTGTTTTAAGAGCAATACTGTTTGTTATCAGCTGGCAGTCAGATGATGATTCAGCAGATCCAGGATATAAAGCCAGATCTAGCAAAGAGCCATAAGGCAACTGAAGTCTTGTGATTTCATTCTTAATTGCCTTGAACAGTTGGATTTGATTGCCCTTTTATCATTTGCAAGTTATGAATGGCCATAAAATGTAAGTTAAGTTTAAGATATTTTGTAGGGTAAGATAATATCTGCTGCCTACATTATTTCTTTTCTGTATATTTTTATGGAAAAATATACATTTATATATTAACATGGCATGGTTTCAGCATTTTTATAGACAAAGATTTAAGTTGAGTGCTGTAATCTTGCCTTTTTCCGAAATTCATGTATCCTTTGAACATTTTTGGATCAATAAAAATAACAATAAAATAGTGATCAGTAATCTGAAATCTATAGGAATAGTGCTATTTACTGGTTAGGTCCTATGAACTGGTGCAAACTGGCTGAATACCACCACTGATTTTGACTGCAACTTTATGAATGACCATTGGAAGTCAGTAAAAAGATACAGATAACACTTGGTTGCCATCTAGTGGACATCTAAGGTTTTGAAGCTCAAATTTATTGTATGCCAGGGGTATCAAAATTCCCACCTCACGTTGCCCTCATGTGATGTTTTTCCTATTCGCAGAGTTGGGTGGGTGTGGTCTGCGCATGAAGCATCCGGCCTGTGGGCCACCAATTTGACAACTATGTATGCCATTTTTCAAAATACTGTTCTTGCAGACAGATATAACTTTAAAAATAATACTGGCATTTAAAATATTAAGGGTGACATCCAGCATATGCCAGTAAATTTATGCAACAGGATGTCCATCTATAAGTAAAGCACATGGGGAATGCAGCTAGAAAAAATATTTTCATTTCTAGTTCCACAAATGAAAAGTGTTTCCATTAAAAGAAGTATCTAATGGCCATTAACAAAAATAGTTACAACAGTTTAGTCTGAATACATCCAGGGAGAAAGAAGTAATAGGTTCAGAACTTTGAATATATCAGTAAATCTTCATTTGGAGCAGTCCAAGCCTACTTTATAATACCCGGAGACAGATTCAAACAACATAGTATCATCTGGTTTGGTTTAGATCATTGTCCAAATCTACTTAGAATGGTTACTGAAACAATGGTTTGTGGTTTAATGACTTATATAAATGCAGTTTATTGTAATGTATTTCAAACCATAATTGTGATGGAGCATGATGAGAGATACCAGTTATATAGTTTACTTCCCCAGAATATAGAAATTCATCTGATGTCCTTATGGTCTTATTGGCTAAATTATTTGAGCAGAATTTGTTTGCTGAAGATGGATAAGGCTTTCTCTGCACTTTTGTTAATTTTATATTCAAGAATTAAGAATTAATCTTTGAATTTCAGTTGCAATATATTCCAACAAAATACAACAAAAGTATGGCATTGTATGTTTTATTATCCATTACTATTGTTGAATTATGTTACACATTTAATACCCTTTAGCACTTTGGGTTTTTATTTACACTTTGCTGAAACAACAATCATCTGAGAAAGCTGAAATAGCATCACTCAAGAACCATTTGCATGACTAACAAAGAAGAGTAGTGAATACTCACAGCATTGTTTGTTAATTTGTAACGTGGCAGTCACATATAATGGAATCTGACCTCTAAGGGCAAGAGGAATTGTCCATATGCCATTCCCAGAACCAGAAACAAAAGATCCACACACAAACTAAAACTGCTGTTAAATGGTTATTTCTAAAAGAACAACATGTTCTTCATTTCTTTGTTTATCTGATTTTTTTTCAAAACTCAATTTCAGTGAAACAGCATTGTTTACTGAAAAATATTTGTTGCTATCCTCTAAACTAAAATTGAAGCAGTGGGAAATTAGCCAATGACATATCCTGCCCATGTAAGATAAATGTAATTACAAAATAGATGCCAATTTTTAGCTCAAGGATAAAACAAAGAAATTTGTGTTCTATTATGACAAATTTAAATTGGAATGATAGAATATTGTTCTTCTAATGAAGAATCAGCTGTATTAAAGAGCAAGCTTCTGTACATTGCATGCTCTTATTACAGTTGTAGGATGCTTCTTTTTAGTATAGCATTTTGTTTTCCAACTGATCAGTGTATGAAATGGAGGTAAACCATGAGCTCCATATACTCTACTTTAAATTTTATAATTTCAAGAAGTGACTTTCATTGTTTCATGGGTGACATTTTTGTGAAACAATTAATGTCATTGTTCTTACATAGCATTTGCTTTAACTGGAATTCAAATTCAAATGTAATAACTGGTTCAAATATAACAATGTTTTTATATAATATTAATGTGGTGTTTAAGTCCAAAATTTCAGAAATCAAAATGCTTTGACAATGAAATATTTTTCCACCATTTTCATAATACATTATTACTAGACTATTGTAATGAATTAGAAGTTACAATATTCTAATATGACACAATATAGTAAATAGTCACATAAAATGTATTTAAAATAACACCTAAAAACTTTTGAAAACAAAACCTCAATAAAACTTGTATAATATGAATACCTGTATGCTGGTATTACAATAAGCATTGTATTTATCTTGCTTTTGCAAAGACCAAATATATTTGCATAAATCATCTTAATAGATTTGCTTCCATGAACTGTCCTACTTTCCCATTCCAGAAGCCTTGAACAAAGACATAAACTGAATCTGCATTAATACAAGGAATTCTTTATGGGCAACTAATGCACACTGTGGGTATGAAGAGCAACCAGGATGATTAAGGAACTGGAGACTAAAACATATGAAGAATGGTTACAAGAACTGGGCATGGCTAGTCTAGTGAAGAGAAGAACCAGGGGAGACATGATAACGGTCTTCCAATATTTGAGAGGCTGCCACAGAGAGGAGGGGGTCAAGCTATTTTCTAAAGCACCTGTAGGCCAGACAAGGAATAATGGATGGAAACTGAATAAGGAAAGATTTAACCTGGAAATAAGGAGAAACTTTCTGACAGAACAATCAACCAATAGAACAGCTTGCCCTCGGAAGTTGTGGGAGCGTCATCACTTGATACTTTCAAGAAGAGATTGGACTGCCATTTGTCAGAAATGGTGTAGCGTCTCCCGCTTGAGCGGGGGGTTGGACTAAATGACCTACAAGGTCCCTTCCAACTCTGATTATCTGTTATGTGATTCAGTAATGCTAAAAGGACTAGTGGCATCAAGTCTTAGTCCTAGATCATTTAGTACTAGATCATTCCCTCAGTTCTGAAGTTGCATTACACATCTTACTGGTAAAAGTATGTTACCAATAATATACTTTTTAAAGCCATACATAGCATAGGACCAGGTTATTTGAAAGGGTGTCTCTTCCTAATTACAACTACCTGCCCCACTAGATCAGGAAGAGGAGTGCATGTAATGAGCCCTGTCTGCTAAAGAGCTCCATCGGATGGGATCCAGGAGACGCCTTTTCTGTTGTGGCTCTTGCCTTCTGGAATATCATTCCCTCAAAGTAAAGTTAGATCTACCAGGCTTCTGGAAAACCCTTAAAACATGGTTTTTCCAGCAACCATGGGAATCCCATGGAAGTAGAGAATCTACACAAGTACCCAATGAGTCAATATTATAGAATATTGTTTAGTTAGCACTTTTTATTTTTGTGTCCCCTAAAAAATGTTCTGGAAATACAAAATCTGTTGCTAATTCCATTGCAGCCATTAGCCCTATTTATAATGCAAAATAAAAAGTTGTTCCAAGGAACAAAATTATATAGGTATAGACAAACTAAAATTAGGAGGTATAATGCTTAAAGCACTCTTCATAAAGCCATAACTATACCCCACCAATGTTCTGAAAAACAGTAATGTCATTTACTCGTACTTGTTAATGAATTTGTCTCCATTAAAATTATACATGAAAAATACAGAGAAACTGAACACAACAATTTTTTTCTCTGGAAACACAGACATGCACTTATGAACTTACAATAAATATTGTTTAAGGAAGTTCAGATAATACTAACTGCAATAAAAGGAGTTATTGTCTGTCTGTCAGACCTATCTTGCTGCTTCTCAGCTTTGAGTTTTGAGGGTATTTTCATAATGTTCTAATAATAGCCTTGTTTGATTTCAGACTGAAAGTTTTGCTGGCTTCATTCTTTACAAAAATAGAAAGGGATACACAAAAGAAAATCATAAAATGATGTTATATATGTAGACACTATCCTTTTTCATAAAATTGCATAAGATATGATGATAGCTTATTAAATTTCTCATTTGGAAGCATTGTAGGTAAAGAGCACCACATGTTTTAATATTTTTTTGGCTAATCCATGCAAGACTTCTGCTATCTTTTATATTCTTGCCTGAAACACAAAGTTATATGTGGTTTTAATGGATTTTCATGACAACTTTTACAGTCCATGCATTGAGAATATTAGTGAAGTTATTTTATTACTTATTTGTATTCATATTCCTGGCATGATAAAGAGTCTTGAAATGAAACAACATGCGAACATTTGAAATTACTTCATAATTCATTAGAATTTAAAAGTAGAATTTAAGACATATGACAGCGAAAGTGAAATTTGCACACATTCTTTTTTTCTTATCAAGAAAGAGTCCTCAAATATTTTTATTCTTGGGAACCTCAACATCGAAGAATATGAAATTCCACTGATGGAAAATTTTAGATACACGTTCCTCAGTTTACAACCATGATTGACCCCAACATTTCTATTGTTAATGACCTTTCCTGATACAGTTTATGACCTTTCCTGATACAGTTAAATGAATCACTGCAGTTAAGTTGGTAACACAGTTGTTAAGTGAATCTGGCCTTCCCAGAGGTCAGAGGTCGCAAAAGGTAATCACATGGACCTGGAACACTGTAATTGTCATAAATACAATCAAGTTGTCAATTGTTTTGAATTTTGATCACATG
The DNA here is from genome assembly GCA_004320025.1 of Laticauda laticaudata. Lineage (NCBI taxonomy): Eukaryota > Metazoa > Chordata > Lepidosauria > Squamata > Elapidae > Laticauda > Laticauda laticaudata. The sequence continues at coordinate 12,110 of BHFT01017894.1, read as the reverse complement.
ACCATGGGGATGATGCTGCAATGCTCATAAAGTGTCAAAAAAGGTTACAGTTCACTTTTTTAGTACACTTGTAACTTCAAATGGTCACTAAATGAATGTAGGTCAAGAACTACCTATAAGCTTGGCTCATTTTTTCTTTAACAATTTTGTATTTAGGAAATCTAGCTTTGGAAATTATTTCTTTTAAATTTCTTTCAAGGTTTGAACACACCTATTATAAATTTTAAGTTATGGTGATATCAAACTGAGAATGTCTATTTCAGTTTTCTAAATATAAGACTGCAAATTAATGTCCAGAGTACTGTAGTGTACACTTTGCTTCAATAAATTAAATTTGCATGAATTGATGTTTTAATGATGATTTACTAGGATGATTCCTCTTTCTGTGTTTCATTTTCATTAGAAAATATTTTTAATCTAATTAAGATATATTTATTTAAAATGTGTAAGTAACCTTAGAAATCACAATGTAATAAGTGTAAAAGTTATAATTGAATATCACGCTTCTTACATATTAAATGCAATTTATAATTACATTAACAGTTTAAATTTTGATAGTTGGGTGATTGTGCAGATTTGATGCTTTATTAACTTAGCTGGTCTAAATAAAGGAAGCATCCTATGAATTTATTTACTTCACCTAGAAATTTTCACAAATATGCATGGCGACTGACATGTTTTTAGACAAATTGCATTCACATCCTGATGCAAATTTACAATAATTCATTTCAGCAAATTTGAAATCCCAATGCTACAAGAAACAGCTGGAAAATGCAGATGGGAATATAAAGTAACGGCATCTGGCATAATATTACACATGGTTCTCTAGCCTCTTGTCAATTAAGTGAAAATAGAGGTTAAGGATCATTTTAAACATGACTTTTGAAAAGGGCATTGCTACAGTATTTAAAAATCATATACTCAAATTTATTTATTTTACTTTACATACAGATACACCATATTATGGTATATTCATTATGGTGACCATAATGAATCTTGAAAGCTTACATATGCACAGATTGCATTCAATATCAAAATGTGTAATCCTACCAATATTTTATCTCATGTTTTTTTCTAAATGATCACAAACTATACTATTTCTTTTGAATAGACAAATATATAGATGCAAACTGAAAGCTTGTGGTTAAGGTACCAGGCTAGAAAATGAGAAACCATGACTTCAAGTCCCATCAAGAAGTCTGGATGACCAGCTGGATGACTTTGGGCCAGTCTTCCTGTCTCAGCCCACAGGGTTGTGGTGGGGAAAATAGGAAGAGGAAAGATTATTCTATATGTTTACTACCTTGACTTATTTGTGAAAGTAATAAAGGTGGGAAATACATACACACACACTGCTAAAGATCTGGTTTTTCTCCCAGGTGATTGAACCCTTTTAGTTGTTGTTTTTTTTCTGTTTAATTCTCTAGATTTTGCCTCTGGTCAGTTTTCCTTTTTTCCTGATGTGACTTATTTTCTTTTTAATTTTTAAATTACCCAGATTCACCTTGGATTTGGCTGTCCTTGAAATTACATTCATGATAAATCTGTACATACATCTTGTGATAACTCCCCAAAGTAGATTTCAATGTTAAATATAACATAAGTAGGTCTATCTCTGGACCAGGAATAGCATGGGATTAAAATAACGTTTTGCAAATAAACTCTATAACAAACTCTACAATCTGCAATTATCACATGCACTGTGCACACACCAGAGTGATGCAGAGTTAAAGGAATGGGTAGATCCAGGTTCTGTACTAAAGCCTGTTATAAAGCTTTTGGCTATTCACTTTCACCTTAAATTGGGAAGTCTGCATATTTATTCTCAAAAAAGTATGATTGAAATGCCTCCAGCAAAGCTTTCTGTTTGCATACAGTAATCCTTGATTTAGGACTGGTCGCTTAGTGATCAATTGAAACCATGATAGACCCCTCCCCCAAAGTACTTATGACTTGTTTCAAAGTTCCAGAGACCAAAAACTTCATTTTATATTAATTTATGGGTACGATAAAGGACATTGATCCCATTAGAAGGTGCTAAAGTCAGTTGAAAGATAATATCCTTTGAAGAGCAGGGTTTTTTTGTAGAGGTGTCAAGTCAGGCCATAGTAAATTAACCCATGTTTTTCTCATCCCATATTCCTTCAATAAAGGTCATGCCATGTCTTATACTCCTATAATCTTCAGTACCATTTTAGAAGGTGTCTTAACTTGTAGCCTTGTTGGCTTTGGGATTCTTTTGCTTTCGTTGGCAAAGAGTTCACTGATCACTGTAGTTGTGTACGCCATTAAAATATACTTGGTTGGTTCTATCTCCACAACAAAATGCCTATTGACTGTTAGAACACTGTTTTCAAAGTGTTTTCAATCATTTTATTATAAATTGTAAATTAATCTCTCCAGGTTCAGTTATTACACTGATTGGAATGAAGAATTCCCCCTTTTCCCATTCTTTTTCTTCCCCCAACACTTTTGTGAAAATGAAAAATCTTTATGTTCCTACAGTACTTTAAGATTCAATTCTACTCTTGGAGATTTAAATTCATCCAAGGTCATGTATTCCTCAGTTGAGTTTCCATGAAGCTCAAAACAGAACATTAATGCTTCAGACCAATTTTCTCAACTACTTATGGATCATATAGCTTTCTAGAAAAGATAGTTGAGTATTTCTGGCTAATCGCACAGTTCTGCCATCTTCATAATGTAGTTGAAATTTTTTTAATTTTCATTTAAAATATATATGTGAAGAAATCCTTTTTTTCTTAGCTTACTGTAAAGTTATCTTTTCTTAATACCATCTTTAGGAATCTGGATATCTCTGCATATTCTTTCTTGGAAAGGTACTTCTTTCGACTGCTGGTATCTGCTTATATTTATTTTAGGCTTTGTCTGGTCATATTTGCTTTTAAAATTGGGCTTCATTTTCCCCCGATAGAATTACTTCCCCCGATAGAATTACTACACAATTACTTGTGTTTTTGTTATTTCATTTTTAGAAACGGTAGATATTAGACTCCTTATTAGCTCCTCTGTAATGGAATCTTAGTAAATAATTAATGTTTATTAAAATCTACCTTCTTAAGGACACATTTGATTAAACTCAATTTATCTCCTTCAAATCGAGAAATCCATCATTACACAGTTGTTTCCTTCCAAACTATTCACTACTTCTCTTTGAACTCTTTAGTTTTCCCAATTGGGACCACGCCTGAGTTAAATAAATTCAATAAATTCAACAGCCAAATCTATTTTTAAATGCTGAAACCAGTTAAAATCAGAGATTGTGAAAAGATAAAACTCATGCAAAGGCATGAACAAAAAGACTTAAGAATCAAACCAAAACATGAATTCCACCACTTTGAACTTTTTTGAGTTAAAATTGCAGCAGATATAGAAGAAGTAGAAATTACAGGAACCCTTTCAGATTTCAAACTTGTAAATAATTTTTATGGAAACATATGGGCACAACAAAGATCGCAGGAATCAAATCTCAAACTTTATATACAGCCCATAATTTTTAACTCTGATTTGCCTTTAACTCAGCCACTTTACATCCAAAGTGACAAAAGGAACAGTAAATAACAGCTGGCCCTGCTGGCTTTGCAGGTTTTTGGGTTTTTTTCCCCTGAATAAATATTAAGAGTAGATAGTCTTTTCGAACCTGGCAGTCTCCTAACAGCCTTGACTATGACTAAAATTTTAAACCTGCAGTAACAGCCATGTTGACGTTGAATTCTGGGAATCGTAGTCAAAATCAACTGGAGAGTATCAGCCTGAGAAAGGCAGCCACAGATACCACCGTAAAGCATCGTTTACGCTTGCAGCGAATGGGAAGCAACATCAATGCAATTCCTTATACAGCCACTACGTCTATCGAGAGGAGGTCAGTCAACCCGGAGAAGGAAGGAATCGTTAAAAAGGTCTCGGTATTCCCTCCCCTTTCAAATCATGTGTAACTATGCATGACGCGTCCCATCCAAAAAGTAATAGTTTACAAAAACATTTTGCAATCCTGTCAATTCGCTCAGATGTGAAACGGTCGTTTCTTGACTTGCAGGGGAAGCAGCTAGAAAGGCGTGCTTTTATTATTTCCGGAGAAGATTGGCAAAGGGCGTAAAACCCCACTTGAAATGTTAGGGGCTTTGACACGCATAGACAGGAATGAAGTACTGTGCGTCTTCTGGAGACGTGCCTGCCCTTTCACGGGCAGCGTCGGACGAGATCTCAACTCTTAACTGAGGAAAGAACACCGAACAGTAGACGGCATGTTTTGCCCAGTTAAGGTTGCACGGCAGTTGCGTTGAGGTTGGGAGTGAAACGAAGCTGCTCGAAAGCGGTAAATCTGACCAAAAAGAAAAAGGCAAGCGTCTGAGGGCAAGCGGAGCACCAGAGGGACTGGGGGACGAGGGNCAAAAAGAAAAAGGCAAGCGTCTGAGGGCAAGCGGGGCACCAGAGGGACTGGGGGACGAGGGGGGGGCTGTAAGGAATGCGGCCGGGTGTCACTCGGACGGCGAAACAACAAACACGCGAAAGGGAGACGACCGGCCTGCACTTTCAGCCCTGCGACGGCAGGCGCGTGTGAAGAAGCAGCTTTTCTCGTACGTGAACTGACGGCGGCGGTAGCGCCTTCGCTATCCCCCCTCGCGCCCCTGCGGAGACGGAGGGCGCAGGAGGAGGAAGGAGGACTAGGAGGCGGGGGGAAACTGCAACGCCTGGAGCAGCAGCAGCAAGAGGAGGAGGAGGAGGAAGTAGCGGCGACCGACGAGAAGGGAGCTTGGCGAAGGCGGAGCCGGCGCTTGAGCCCGGCCGGCCTGGACTCGGCTCATTACGACGGCCGCCACCACCACCACCACCAGCAGCAGCAGCAGCAGCGTTTGGCTGCCTTCGGTGAGTCGCCTTCTGCGCGGTTCCTGTTCTTACGCCTCCGCTCCGAGAGCCGCGCGCTCGTGCGGTGCAAGAAAGGGAATCCGGGCCTCTGTTGATTGGCGGGGGGGGGGGGGNGGCCTCCAGCGTGGAAGTCTTCCTGCTTGGCCTGACTCGGCCTCAGTTCGCCCATCCCTGCTCAGCCCCGGTTGTCCCCCTTTTGTTCTGTCGGGGGCTTGCAACGACACAGCCGAGGCCTGGGGAGAAGAAGGAGAAGGAGGGAGAGAAAGAGAGATTAAAAAAAAAAAAAGAGCTTCGCTGACGCCTGCGAGGGGACGAGGAGGCGCAGCGTAGTCATCCAAGGGGGAAAAGGGACCGTCCTGCAGTTTTATCCCGGCTCCGTGTTGCAGCCTCCACCTTCCTAACATCTACCCCTCCCCCTCCGTCCCTAGCCAAAATCAGCAGGGTGGCTGCGCCGGGGCCATAAGGAGTTGGATCACCCCCTAAGAGGTGGGATTGGATTCCCTTTGGAGTTTGGGGCCACCTGGAAAAGTCTGGCTTATAAACTTCGTGCTCGCCTAATAAGCACTTTTTGGGGGGGGGGGGGTTCAACATCATCCTGATGTTCCTTCCTCCACCCTCTCAAGTTCCAGGCACTCGTATGGGCGCCAAAGAAAAGAGAGGGGGGGGGGAAAGAACTGCTGTGTGTTTTTAGCTCTTGTTATTAGTTTTGAGAATCCTCTTTGAACTGCAGGGGGAAAAGGGAAAAGAACAGAACAGGCTGAGATTGATGGTGGAAGGATCTGAAGAACTCCTACTGTGAATCCCCAAGCCAGCCTCCTTTCTTCTTCGGCACATCAGAAACAATGAAATCTAGACAATTAATTTTGTTCTAAGGTAGGCCTCTTACAATCCGAGCCCAGTGATCTCTCTGAAGTAAACATTCATTAACAGCACATCATCTGCCACTCACTTCCATCTTGAAAAAGTGTATTTAACTTGTTAGTTGAGACAGTTGGCTGTAAGGCTGGTGGTGTACCAAATGGTACTAAATTCAGTGAAACTATTATTTTCTTTGTGTAAACATCATGCATAAAATACATAGAAGGTGATCCTAAAGTTGTATTTCCATTTTTACTGAAGTCCATCCTTCCCCCCCCCCCCCCNCCCCCCCCCCCCGTGTTTGCCTTTATATAAAATTGAAAACAATTCATAAAACATGTCATGTATCAAAGTTCATGTGCTGATGTAATTTTACCAAAGGAGGAAGGCCTATAGTGAAACTAAAATAGTATGGCAAGAGTTATGTATAAAATGCTCTATATAGAACATAACTTCGATCTTGTTTAGCTTCTTGCTTCATTTCTGTGTACAGCTAAACCTAATAATAATGTGAACATAAATATTTTAGGGCAGGAGTGTTTGCAATCTGAATACTATACATTTCCCCGATTCATCTCTACATTCTAATTATTACTCTGAAATTATTATTATTTTTTTGAAGAAGTTTTTTATTTACAATAATGCCATCTTTCATTTCAAACCGTGTGTCTACTGGGTACATATATCTTGTGCTTACAATTATAATTAATACTTTTCTTACCTATTACTCTGAAATAGACTAACATTACTATTGTAAGCATACAAATTATACAATACAGATTTTAGTTAACTTTTAAAACTAGTACTGGAATTGATACTTTGCTTCCATTAATATTTAAATAAGTTTAAATATTTTTAAAAACAAAACTGTCATTATTTTAAACAAACTCATCCACTTGTGGCCCACACAGTTCTAAGAAACAGTTCCAGATAACTTCATGATCAGATGTTGGTTTTTAATATTTAACATAGATTCTTCATCTTACTGTTTCTAGTCCAGTTAGCATGGCCCTTATAATTTAGTAAGTCTGGAGGCAGCAAGACGCAGAAAGCTGCAGTGGAGAATTCTTCCCATTCTGTTTCTATGACATATGTAGGGTATCTTTTGTTGCATCATGGTAGCCTAGTTGTCTTTTTATTTTCATACAGTTCAAAGATGGAAAGACTGGATAAAATCCAGAATATATGAATTTATGCAAAAGTAAAGTGGTGGTAATTAATTTCATCCTTACTTTGTTCTTAAATACTGGGTAAGGTTCTCCTATTGGTGGGACATAGAAATTGATTCATTTAAAAAGTAAAATAACTGAAAAATAACTTTGGATAATTTTGGTTTGCAAAAAGTCCTGATTTCCTGTGATGTTGCACAAGGTCAGCACAAGGGACGCACTCAAAAGCTATATATGAGCATAAAGAGAGGAAACATTTTTTTTTCCAGTTACAAAAAGTAGTTTCAGTTCTCTTCAAAAAGAACAGAATGACAGTTGTCTCTTTATTACCTGGTAAAGTTATCTAAAAAGATGCTAAAAGTGCACTTGGATTTCTTTTCATAATATATACTCTTTCTTTCTTGAATCGCAATTGTATGCTGCCTGCCTTCAGAATTAGTTTTTTCACCTTTTCTTACACTTCCCGCATTTAGCAAAAATGAGCATTCTGTTCTATATATCACTTTCTCACAACTATCATGATTTATATTGATATATATGATTTTTTTCTTCGTCTGCATTTATTTATGCATTTATTATTTATTAAATGTTTTTTAATAAAACAGTCCTAAAGGACTTTTATGTAAACTTTCAGGTTTTTTCTTCCTAAATTCCTGTTCTCTGTTACATTTTAGTAATTGGACATATTTTTCTCAGTTCTTTTAATGGTTAATTTGAAGAAACAAAGCAACTAAATAATGCTGACAATCATAGCATAATTGTAAAAATAAAAGAAAACTGTAATATACTTACCTTTCAGAAAAAGCTAAACTTTAATGCTATAATATTTGTATAATATTGTTAGTAGAATGCTATTTAAGCTTAGTATTAAGTGTTTCCAATGTTTCATGTAGTAAATTTAGAATTATAGATGAATAATTTTTACCCTTTATTTAAGTAGCAGAAAACTTAAGATGCAGCCAGTGGCCTTCCTGAATGTTACTGGCAAATCTTTTTTCTAATTGTACTGTTCTATATGAACTTTCTTAAGAGAATATTTTATTGGGCATAGGTAGAATTGCTTCAGAAATAGACTTAAGTATACTCAATGTGTTTCATATTTCTCATTTACTTATATCATGAAATAATGAGATGTAGAACTCACTTTTGATGTGGATGTAGAATCAGTATAATTTTATCAAAACCTTACTGAAATGGCACTTCAAGGAAATGATTTGTCTGGAAAATAAGTTGATGTGCTATAAAACAAACTATTGGTTAATTATTCAACAATAATTAACATTATTGAATACAATGTTAAAACAATCAACATTTTAATTGAAGTAAGTTAAGGTACAGTTTTTCTGGAGTCAGGCTCAATTCATGGTGACTACATGGGCAGATCTAGGTGGTTTCTTGGCAACAATAAGATAATGATTTGCTATTGATCTGTTTAAACATCCAGCCTACTATATTCTACTGTCCTGGATTTCTTTGGGGTTTTCAATCCAAGAACTAATCAAGTTCAGGACTTATCTTTTTCAAGGTCAGCCATTATCAATTAACATATGTAATGTTTATAGTAACATCAAACAATAAAATTACCTTAAAGGGAAAGGCAGCTAGTGTCATGTAAGTGCTATCTGGTGACAAATGTATAATGTATACTGAGAGTATTTGCACCAAGACAAATTCCTTGTGTGTCTAGCCACACATGGCTAATAAAGAATTCTATTTTAACATGCTTATGTTGAGCTACTTAAAAGAAATAATTATTTGTTATGTTGAACTAAGGCAATTGTGTTATTCATAAAATGTATCCCTTTGAACTTTGGGCAGGTAAATACTTTGATACTTTATTCAAATAATAAAAAAAATGTTGCTGTGAAAACATTTCAAACTAAAAAGTAGGAGAGTGATAATTTTATAGCTATGAAGTTGCTATAAGTAGCTTAATTGAGTGGGAGCCATAATTTTGAGTCAAATAAGTACAAGAAACACCAGTCTAGCAATATTACATCCTCCTACTGATACGTTTCTACATAATAAATGATGCAAGAACACAGTTCCGTAACTTTTTTCTTCTTGTGACCAACGAAAGGATTTGATAAAATCTGTGTTACCTTTAATTCAAGCACCCTGTTCCTCTGTATTATAGAGAGTGCTATATTCCAGGGAGGAGGCATATGTTAAATAATCTCTTTTTCTTCTTTGGGTAAAATGGATTCATAAGCCTTTAAAGAGTACTGCATGTATATTGTTTGATTACTTAATTACTTGGATATTCACAGCTTAATATATAAAAGCCATTTGTATGTGAACAAATAGAAACTTCTAGATGTGGCCCTTATTCTGTGATCATTCATTAAGCACCAAGGTATTTCACTTACAAAATGATGAACTGGAAGTTAAAAGTTATCTTTGTGTTTCAGCTTTTCGAATAGAAAGGAATATAATCATTGCAATTGTTTTGATTCTGTATGTGACAAGTATGGAATTTAAGTTACAGAAAAAAGCTATGGAGAAATTGAACACTAAAATAATGTGTACTTTTGTGTGTGTGTGTTCTACTGCTTTAGAAGCTTTATATTTTTTAAAAAAATATTTATAAACTATAATTAATACTTATATGTGTAAAATAAAAACAGGCTATTTCTAGTGCTTACTACAAATTGCCATTATTAATGGTAAGAAATATTGTAAACTAGTTTGGTGAAATATAGAAAGTCATTCAAAGGTACCATGCAGTTAAGCATACTACAAGATCATAAATTCCATTTGCCAAGAAAAATTCTTCCTGATTTATTTAATTATTCACAAGGCACTTAAAATACAAATTTTCTAGATGCTTACTAACATCTACAATTTTATTAACAAACTCTACAAGCATTTGTTACTAGATTGCAAGATAATATATTTTAAGTAAATCAGAGCAGCTGGAATGATAAAAATGCAACATTGCATTTCCTAGAATATACAGGTGATGCTCAAGTTACGGCCACAATTGTAACCAAAATCTCCATGAGTGAAATGGTGTTCAAGCCCTCTCCATGCCTCACCATGCTGGGAGACCTGGGCTCTTTCCCCGCCTCACCATAACCAGATCCGCCCAGTGTTGCCTTTTTTTATGCAGCTGTAGGCATTCCCAATCAATGTGAGACTGGCTTGCTCGTGAGACCTCCTTGTGCTGTGCTGCAGGCAGGTTCTTGCAATCATTAGAAAGCTCATGATGCAATTTGGAGAAAGGGCCTGTCAAACTATCACAAGAACTATGGTATTTTCTTAGCCTTCTTTGGGATCCCAGTCCTTTCTGCAGCTCCACTTGGTATCCAGCCCCTAAAGATGAGACGGTGTCCTCTTTGCAAATAACAGAATAACAGTCCCTTCTGGAAGGGACCTTGGATTAGCAGCATGTAATCTTCCCTGACAACTTCCCCATTTGCTTTCTGGACAAGCCAGCAAAGAAGATTGCAGATAGTGAATCCGTGAGACAGCTCATAGTACACGTCTGTTCCATGTCTGTGAGCTACATTGGTTGCCAGTTTGCTTCCAGATCCAATTCAAGGCACTTTTAAGGGTTTTAATCCTTAAAGTCCTTTGCGCCATAGGACTGGATTATTTGAGGAACCATCTCCTTCCAGTTCTATCAGCCTGGCCCATTAGATCTGGCAGAAAGGGTATGCTGCTAGGTACCTACATTTTGTGAGTCCCAGGTGGCATACTTTCTCTGCCTGTGACTCTCACCTTTTGGAGCATTTTCACCCTGGACATTTGGGTAGCTCCACCCTGTTGCGGAAATCCCTCAAGATGTGATTATGCTGTGAGGCCTCGTGTTCTCAATGAGGGAGGGCGGGCTATATATATTTATATATTTATTTTCGTAGATTTTCACAAGTACAGATATGCAGGTTTTGGCATGTTCGGGTCTTCTCCTGTGTAAGATTGAGAGTATCTTGGCGACGTTTCGATGAGGTTCCACTCGCCATCTTCAGGCCAGAAGCACCAGCCTGAAGATGGCGAGTGGGACCTCGTCGAAACGTCACCAAGATACTCTCAATCTTACACGGGAAAAGACTTGAACATGCCAAAACCTGCATATATATTTAATCATTTCCATTTTAATGCTGATTTTTCTGTTCTTAAATGGTTTTTTAATATACATACAATATTCTTTTTATTGATTATTGTAGATTTCCCAGAGTCACATCTTGTGAGATGGGGGGGGCTATATAAATTTGATTAATGTTTAAATGCTGGTGGCTTTACACACATAAGTTATAATTTTTAAATAATAGCAATAATTTATGCAGATATGTTGCACTGTGTTTAAAAATATAATTTTTATTCAGTTAATTCTAGTTCAATCTAAGCATCCTGATTTTGACTGATAACACAGCAGCATTAGCAGTTAGAAATTCTGAGAGTTCCTACACTTCTAAGAGAACCAGATTATTTATTTAATTTATTTATTTATTCTCTGAGTTCTCTGTTTAAGATGATGTTCTTAGAAATTAAGGCCGCATGATTTTTTTTTTTAAGATAGTAGCTTGCTTGCATTTCTGAATAGCTTGTGTTTCCATAGGGAAACACACTAAGCTCTTAGTCTGCTAGAGCTAAAGATGGATAAGAATAAAAACAAGTGAATGGAAGAGGAACAAAGAGTTGTCCATCAATTACTCACTAATTTTCATAGATTCAAATCTGTACTTTGCTTATGATTCACTGCATCAATTGTAATATCCTACAGCTATTTGAAATGGAATAATCTAAGCATTCACCAGGCAGACCTTTGGCAGTACAGTATCTGATTTAGATGGGGTAAGAGGTGAAGCAGGATGCTATAAATTGATATGTATAGGAGTCCTTTAAAATTATTTGCATGCAGACACAGAAAAAATAGAATTTGTTTTGCTATCTAATTTGGTTTAAAATTTCGCATTGTTGCATAATTTATTGAACTTTAAAGCAACAATCTCTGAAGAAACTACAGTATAAACGTTTATAGTTACATGATTCATATATGTCTGTTGTGATTAAGTGTACTGATCCATGCCTAACTCCTTTGGAATAACTAGTTGGAAATACATAAGTATACAGGTGAAACTTGAAAAATTAGAATATCATGCAAAAGTTCATTTAGTTCAGTAATGCAACTTAAAAGGTGAAACTAATATATGAGATAGACTCATCACATGCAAAGCAAGATAGTTCAAGCTG